>APFE030921253.1:61017-97186 GCA_000404065.3 Pinus taeda
GGGAAGATGAAATGCCTGATATCCTCAAGGAATGTCATGATGAACCATGCGGCGGACACTTTGCTAACAAAAGGACAGCTTATAAAATCATCCCTTTAGGATATTATTGGCCTTCCCTCTTTAAAGATGCAAAACAATATGTCAAAAGGTGTGACAGCTGCCAAAGAGTAGGGAAACCTACCCTTTCAAATAAAATGCCATTGCAACCACAGGTACTCATCGAACCCTTCGAAAAATGGGCTTTAGATTTCATTGGGCCTATTAATCTGCCATCTAAGCAAAAGAAGTATATATTGGTATGTACTGATTATGTCACTAAATGGGTAGAAGCCAAAGCATTATTTTCTGCTACTGAAAATTCAGTTATTACTTTTCTTTATGAGGATATTTTTACTCACTTTGGTGTTCCAAGAGAAATTGTGACAGATCGGGGAAGTCAATTCACATCCAACTTGGTGGAGAAGCTGATGGAAGAATACAAAATCAAGCACAGAAGATCTACTCCTTACCATCCGCAAGAAAATGGTTAAGTGGAGTCTACAAACAAAGTTCTCGAAAGTATCATCACCAAAACTGTTCATCTACATAGAAGAGATTGGGCAAAAAGGCTCTTTGAAGCCTTGTGGGGCTACAGAACTACATGGAGAAATACAATAGGACATTCTCCCTATGAACTTGTTTATGGGAAAGAAGTCCTGCTCCCCATTGAGTTCCAAGTCAAAACATTCAAGATGGCAGTTCAGTTGGGGATGGATCTATCAGAAGCCCAAAAGCATAGAATGGAGCAGTTGAATGAGCTAGATGAGATCAGTCAAGAAGCAATCCTAAGAACTGATTTAGTTCAATATCAAAGAGCTAAGTGGCATGAAAAATACATCAAAGAGAAAAAGTTTCAAGAAGGAGAATGGGCATTGCTATTTGATTCCAAGTTTAAAGACTTCAAAGGTAAATTTCAGACTCATTGGCTTGGGCCATATGAGATTGATAAAGTCTTTAGCAATGGAGCAGTAAGAATCAAAACCATTGATGAATTTCAAACTCCTCTTATTGTGAATGGTCATCGATTAAAGATCTATCATAAGCCACTCTCAAAATAGGAATTTGTAAAAAAATTTCAAGATAATTCTGCAATAAGGCTGGTGAAGAAGAATCCTTCTTCTCCACCAACCTAGCCTTTGTTCTTTTCTGTTCTAAAAAAAAATAAAAAATAAAAATGTATAAGCCTAAAAACCAATCATTGATTGGCAGTCTTATACAGAAAATACAAGGCAAAAATCAAGAACTCTTGACGCCCTATATTTTCCAAAATAAAAAAATCTCTCTCTTTCTCATTTTCATTCCACTCCACTTCATTTTCATTCCATTCCACTCCATTTCATTCATCTCATTTCATTCCACCAATAAAAGTTTTTATGACCATTTTCATTCATTCAGTCATCATTCATCCATCTCATTTAGTCATATGATCGTTGAGTCATTTTCCGCAACTAAATCCAGTTTCCGCAGCTGCTAACTGATTACGAAGCTAGTTGTGTTTTCGCAGCTAGCACCCTATCATTCAACATTGGCAGTTAGATAATAGGCAAAAATAATAAAAATCAAATGCATGTATGACTGAGGACATATTATGAAGACATGGGGCACCTAAAGGCATCAACAAGGGGAAGCTGATCAAAGGTTATGGACAACAAGTGGCAAAAATTCCAAGATATGAGTAGAAATTTATTTCAAATGGCATTCAAAAACACATTTTTGCATAGTTATTAAATCACAAGCTCCACTATATGCAATGATTGGCATGATAGCCTCCATAACCATTCCATGACATTCCTCCACGAACCATGCATTTATTTTTCCAGTGGCCTCATGATTAATCTTCGGATTTAACTCGTGTTTGGATGCATTTTCACACTCCACCTGTAATTATGGGACGTGATCGATTTGATTACGACTCTCCTCCACCACATAAGTTTCGCAGCCATTTCATGAATATGTTTATGCCTACTCCACAGCCATCCATTTAAAAAAAAAAATCTGCCTGGTTCACTTCACTCTCCTACTATTTTATTGAAGCCATGGCTACATTACCACCTCGTTCACATAAGTCTCCGCTCCATACCGTGAATTTACCTTGGCTGCCTGTCCTCTGTTTTCCGCTTATAGTCACCGGTTTTCTCCATAAACCCTGTTCACTCCCACTAATCCAACCGTCTTACCTCCGCTAAACCCTTCTCACGCAGCTAAATTGTTAGAACATAAGGACAGAATGGGTCTGTTGTTGAGGGCAGAACCGGAAGGGCCCAAGTTTATGGAGGGTGCAAGTAAAGAACATATTGAAAAAGGCAAGGTGGCTTCGGTTTATTAAAAAAATCAGAGGCTATAATAAGGAGATTACAAAAGCTTTTGCGAGGTCTTTTAATGGCCTGGAGGTGGAAATTGGGGACCTCGAGTTTACAGTTACCGAGGCATCCATAGCAGCTGCTACAGAACTCCCTCAAGAGGGAGAACGCTGGTTCAAGAATAAGAGCTTTGACGAGAAGGCTTGGAGGGTTATCCTACGCAATCCAGGTATGGATGTAACTACATTTAAACGAGGAATTCCTGTTCATGCTTTAGAAGAGAAGTGGGGCAGTTTACTGTTCATTATTCAAAAGTTCATTACGTGTGAAGGCCGTTTTGGAGCAATGTATATGTATCATACCCGATTGTTGATGAACTTTTTAGAGAATCAAACCCTAAATCCGCCTTACTTTTTATTGCTGAGGTTGAAAAAATGTGCACAACCGTCCAAAAGAATATAGAGGACATAGAACCCCACTTGTATCATCACGAGTTGGTGAAAATTTTAATTGAAGACCAATTGAAGAAAAAAAGGGATACCTGGGAACAATTTTTAGTGAGAAATTACTTTCAAGATCCGCCTGAGATGCCCGAGAGCACTACAGTAAGGAAGAGTAGAAAAATGGAAACTAGTGTAAGAATTCAAGACCCTCTTATTAGTAGAACCAAAGAAGTTAATCAAGAAGAGAAGCTTGAAAGAACCAAGGATAAAAAGCAAAGAAAATTGAAAGGAAAAAGAAACATAGAGGATGTCTACCAATCACCAGAACCTTCCTTAGAAGAGGACCACCAAACACAGTCTGAAAGGCTAACTCACCTCCAAGGACAATCAACTGCAGCCAGGAAGAAAGAAAAAGAAAAATAGAGTATTGAGGAAGAGGGCACTGGCCCACAACATTTCAGGAGAAGCATCAGGCTTAGAGGAAAGTGGAGAAAAGCACGAACAAAAGGGCCCCATTTTATTGACTTAGGAGGGGGAACACTGGAACAACCTCCAACTGGCCGTAGTCCACCTCATTCTCAGCCAAATATTGAAACCAATCCTCCAGATGTTGACATAAGTCCTTCTCGGCCAAACTTTGAAATCAGTCCTCTTCAACAGGACTTTGGGGTCAGCCCAAGGAAAACTTCACCCGAAATAGACCTGAATCAGCAGGAGATGTATGATTATATAGAATCCTTGGAAAAGAAAGCCACAGGTCCAAGCTCTTCATCCATGCCTCATCCAGCACAGGACGCTCAAATCCAGTCATTGAAATAGGAAATTTTTGAGTTAGAGGTCCTAAATAGACACATTAAACATGAAAATGAAGCATTAAAGGAACAAAACAGACTAGATAAGATCGTTGATGACAATACCATGCTACATCTTGGGCTATGGCAGAAAAAGAACAGGAAATTGAAGAAAAAGTGCAGGAGGACAAGTAGAGCACTAATCAATCTCAAGTTCAGATGCTTGATGAAGAAACCTAGGATGTTAGCAGCACCAAGAAAGAGAAGAAGAGGGCTGGATGTACTGGCAGAAGTTTCAGAGCATATGATTTGAAGGGGGGATAGTCAAAATTTGGTTGCATGGGGACATGCAACACCTTCAGTGGGGGTATGTTGAGCCCCGAACTTGCATCTTTCCTACACCTTTTTCTAGCTTCTTTCCATTTACCCGAACTTCCTAAGCTATCAATATCATTGCATATTAGTCATAAAAGAGCATTTAAAGTGGTTTCTTGACTATGTCTTTCTGTTGTTATTTGAGCTAGATTTTTGCTTATGAGCTGCGAAACCTTATCACTTTCTGCAGCCGTTTTTGTTAAACTACAAGTTGCAGGTGTCACGAGGCAAAGCTAGCCACATCGGCAAGTTGGAAATGACCTGGGCATGGGTCAGGTCCCATTGGTCCAGCTGGATTCGTCAAAGAAGGTAGTGGTCAACGGTGGTCAAACAGGAGAAGTCCTACAGCAACAGGACTCCGTTTTCAAGAACGTAAAGTTTTTTTGTGACCGTTTCTAGATCTTTGGAGGCACGCTGACACCTGTAGACTGACCACGATGTGGATCCAACAGCCGCTTTCAATAAGATTGCGTAATCTCAACGACCACGCTGCTAAATCTGTGGACATTGTTCTTCACGTGTCCTCTGTTCACGTAGTTTTCCAGGAAAAACAATTATGTAACCCCTGTTATAAATAACGTGTTCTGACACACATAATAGCTAGCCTTTGAATGTAAGTTTTCTGTTAAGAACTCATTGAGCCGTGATACTAGTTTATTGCTGTAAAAGCCCCAAGGGTTAGCTCAGTTGGTCAAAAACCGTGCCTCGCCATCAGGAGGTCACAGGGTCGAATCCACCCGAAGCCCTTGGGGTCAGGTCTTACACTAGGCCGAGGGGCGATTTAGCCTGGCTATCACCCAAATTTTTCCGTGGATGTAGCGATCACTCACTGACCATGGTGCTCGTGAACCACATGCAAAAAAAAAAAAGAAAAAGTTTATTGTTGTAACTATGTTTTGAGATATATATAAGAAGACTCTGTTCTACATGCTTGCGTAAACGTGATTTTGGATTGATAGCCTGTTGGCCAAGGTTGTGCAGAGGGCCCCTGCACACTGAGGTTTCGTTTCCTTTGTTGCTGTATAGTTTTTATGCATCGTTTCTTTATTCTCACTGCATATGTTTTATAGTTATCCGTTTGTGTATATATTTCTAACATTTCACTGTTATTCATGTTTTTACAAGCTTTGTATAACGCTGATAAGTTTGTGCATGTTTCAGGATAGAATAGGCAGCCCAAGCGTTTGCATATAATTTCCATAATAACTAGTGATATGGAATTTATCCTCTGCTGATTTTGCTTTCTTAGTTTCTTTTAATTTTAGTTCTGCTTTGTTGAGTTCAGTTTTGTTCATTTGCTTTGTTAAGTTAGTTAGAAATCAACTTGCTCATTTCATTGACAGTTACCTCCGAAAGCCATAGCGAGACTAACAGGCGAGGGATTGAAATATGAATGTTGTGATTTGAATTTAGTTTACTTTTCTACAATTAGATAATTGGATTGCTCATTTCATTGACAGTTACCTCCGAAAGCCATAGCGAGACTAACTGGTGAGGGATTGAAATATGGATGTTGTGATTTGATTTTAGTTTACTTTTCTGCAATTAGATAATTGGATTGCTCATTTCATTTACAGTTACCTCCGAAAGCCATAGCGAGACTAACTGGCGAGGGACTGAAATATGGATGATGTAATTTGATTTTAGTTTTACTTTCTTTGCAATCTTTGATTTCCTTAAGTGCAGTAGCTTAAATCAATTTTCTATATTTAGACAACAACAGAGATGATAGTTTCATAATTAGTAGTTCATTACTTGTTTTAATTAGAAACATCTTTTCATCAAGTGTTATTTTTCACTAGTATGTTCTTAGACCTTCTGAAGTGTTAAGTTTTGGGAACCCTTATAAGGGACATAATTGCCTTAAAACTTATAACCATACTTGCCTTCTAGAAATTTAGGAATAGGAATTCCATAAACAAAGATAAAAACCCCCAAAACAACATAAAAATAAAAAACGACAAAAGTAGGAAATAGGTTATCTTGCACATATAATGCGCCACACTCCGTCAGCTTATGAAGCCTGGATTGACAATTAATGTAGCAATTTAGGACACACTAAAATTGACCAAACAGTTGCAGAACAGAGAGAGGACCACTCCTAGAGGGTTTCTATTTCGGGAAACTTCTAGAGCCTCTCATTTATTCGATCACCCCTCACCAGTAGCGTAGCACCCATCAGCTAGTGGGCCAACTCGTGCCACACTACCCTCTTTCGTACCAGTGGCACAAATCAAACCAGCAAGGGGTGAAGATCCCATTTAGATGGGAGACTATTTCAGAGAGTGGCAATCTATGGATGCAGACTTCAGGGAAGCACTTTCTTTCAGATATTTCTGCAAGCTCAAGCAGAGTGAGAAGAATAAGGGTTATGCAGGATAGGGAACCCATAACTATGAGCTGCAAAGGACCATAGGGAGGATGTACTTCCCTACTTTCGATGGCACTTCCAAGTGCATAAGTAGGGCGTGGATTGAGAAGATGGACACCTACTTCCAAATCAACTGGATGACAAAACAGGAAGCCATCAAGATGGCCACGTTGCACATGGAGGGGGAAGCCCATGACTGGTGGTTTCATGGCTTGGCCACCCTAGGGCATGCTAATGTGGCTTCTTATGAGGATTTCACCAGGAGGGTGGTGGAGTGTTTTGACCAGAGAGATCCAGAGGCCCATTTTAGAGGTGACATAACTGCGCCAAACAAGCAACCTAGAGCAGTACATCTTAGAGTTTTTGCGAGTAGCAGTGATGGTTCCGGATCTATCAGAGGCTAGGAGGGTGTACACCTTCATTGAGGGCTTACTTGAGCCCCTGCGTGGACTTGTGAATTCATGCAAACCCTCCACACTGTAGGAGGTAGTTTTGTGCACTAGAGATCAACAGGGGGTCATCACCAAGACTAGAGCGCCTTTCCTACATGGATCCCTTTTCCATAGAAGGGGCATGAGACTAGATCTCCACCTCAGAGGACCACACACGAGCGGGAGAAGCTAGATTATGAGACTTGAAAGCACCTTAGGAGGAGGATGTTGTGCTTCACATGCATGGAGCCATTGAAACTTAGTAGAAAATGTAGTTTTATGGGAAGAGCAGTGCAAATTGGTGCAATAGCTGGAGCAGTCATCGGTTCAACCATTTCTTAGCTGGTTTTGGTCATGCTTGTCCATTGAGACAAGCCCAGGTGCACCATTCTATTATCTATTGTATTTTTCCTTCAAAGAAGTAATAAAATGGCTCAATAGTTCATTATTTCCAACATTTTTATGGGTGCTTAATAAATATTTTGTTTTTATATTTTGTTGAACAGATTATTTGCTTTATATCACTAGTATTCCTTCGAGGGATTTTCTCCTATGTGTTGAAAAATGTGCAACAAGAAATGTTAAATTTAGAACGTGCTAAAAATAGGACTCCTAAAAATAACATGTCTAAAAATAACAGTTTGGCCAGTGAGGTCATTGGCCACCTTGGGTGAGAGGTGACACTGCTAAAAATAGAAAGTTCTAAAAATATCATTTTTGGGTCCCTTTCTATTTATAGCAATCCCTGGTCTATCTATACGAAGTAAAAATGAATTTGGTGTTAACAACAGTTTAAAATATTAATTAATTAATCTTCATGAGTTAATTAGTTAAGGAAAAACAAACTTGAAGTCTATGTGAGGACATGCAACAGTTTATCTATTAATTGGTGAATTTATCCATTAGTTAAAGAGATAAGGATGAGTTGTAATTAGTTGACTCAGTTAACTGAGTCAAGTCCAGTTAGATTAATTTTAACAGTGTTAAATTAATGAGAGTCAGTTTGTTAATACTTGCATGCATGTAACAACTGGTATTTTAAGAAACTGAATATAATAGCTTAAATAACTCATTGCATGTAGTTCAGACAAAGACTCAGTTGAGATCAGAGAAGGGGACAGTGTATTATCAGTTGGATGAATATTTTTCCTATAAAGGAAGCTCATCCATGATGAGGATTTATCTCCTTCAGGTTTGTGCAGCTATTTTAGAGGTCAGTGTTATGTGTGAGGTGAGAATCACACAGGGTGCAGCTAGAGGACCCAGAAAAAAATGTGGATAGGAATAGGAGGCTTGGAGGGCAGAGGAGAAGGTTTGTGAGAAGCCTTTGGCTGTTTATGAGCAGCAGAGGGATTGTACTGAGAGTTGGATAGATTTCGAGCTAAGGCTTTGTGTAATCCGGACATATTTCCACTTGTATGATAATACAGAGATGGGGTTTTAGGTAGGTGATTTCCCCGGGTAAGTTCTTCTGTGTTATGTGTGATTGATTGCTTCTTATCAGTTATATGTGTTCTTATTGATGTTGTTCATGGTTGATTAAGCTTCCGCTAAATTGTTTGTACTAGTAGATCAAGTGTTTTCCTTTAGTACATTGCATTACCAGGTTGATCGACAGGTGGGAAATTTCTACATGGTATTAGAGCTAGCTGATTTGTAAAAAAAGTTCTACATGGTATCAGAGCTAGTTGATTTGTAGGAAAAATTCTATAATAATTCTACATGGTATCGGAGCACAGGTGATAAAGGAGAGAACAATATACTGAGAGGAGATTTCAAAGTTTTGAGTTTTGGGCCGAGAGTGTGCAGAGAAGATCTGAAAATTTATGTACAAAATTTTCATAAATAAATAGCAAATTTGGATTCCTTGTGGAAAAATACCCAAAATCAAATTTTTTTTTTGGCTGAATCGGAGTTCAGATGAGGGAGATATCGCTAATTTAAAATGAGCTCTTTTTCTAGAAAATTTTGTGACGACAAGAAAGTGGAAATATATTGTTGTGCTAGCCAAGAACCTGTATGCACTTGAGGTACAAGATGCATGCAAAGCCTTGAGGAGAAAGGCAACGGTTAGATACTTGGTGGTTGAGAGGGAGAGTAAATTACCTCTCAACATGTAGCGCCATAAGAAGTCTCAAACAATTGTGGAGAAGCCAAAGTTAGTGAAGCAGCTTCAAGAGGTTATGGAGCAACCACAACAGGGGAAGTGAGAGGAGATCGAGTAGAGACATCTAGTCATGCGGAGACCTCCAGTAGGGAGAAACTTCGAGCCAAGTGGCCTGAGGGATCACATGCAGCCATACCTCGAGGTAGGAGGTGGGGCAATATAGAGTGATCGTCCCAAGGAGGAGGGGCAGGATTGTTGAGGTACCCAACCTCTTGGATGAGACCTTGCTACAAGAGCCCCGATGTGGAGTAGCAAGAACTGACTGATTGGGTGGAGACAGATGTGGATGGAGTGGCAGAGAGAGCGACAATGCAGAGAATCCTAGGACAACGCATAACGACCAAGCTGCAACAATGCGAGAGGGACAAGTGTTTTGCACAATGTTAGGCGGCAGAGAGAGGTGTGCAATGGTGCGCGATGCATGGAGATGTTGCAATAGCGCAGATGTCAGAGAGGGAGCACTTGTCAGTAGCAGGTAGAGCTTCAGCATCAGAGTATTTTCCTAGAACAACAAAGTGGGCAGTTGGGAGTGTTTTTGTTCCAAGTGTTGTTGGAGCAAGTGGACCGGGTAGATGTGTAGCATGCAGAACATTGCAGAGTTACACGATCGGGTTCGAGAGGAAGCCTTTCTTGTTGAGAGGGAGTGTTGAAAAATGTGCAAAAAGAAATGTTAAATTTAGAATGTGCTAAAAATAGGACTCCTAAAAATAACATGTCTAAAAATAGCAAGTTGGCCAGTGAGGTCATTGGCCACCTTGGGTGAGAGGTGAAACTGCTAAAAATAGAAAGTTCTAAAAATAGCATTTCTGGGTCCTTTCTTATTTATAACAGTCCCTGGTCTCTCTATAGGAAGTAAAAACGAATTTGGTCTTAACAATAGTTTAAAATATTAATTAATTAATCTCCATGAGTTAATTAGTTAAGTAAAAACAAACTTGAAGTCTATGTGAGGACATGCAACAATTTATATATTAATTGGTGAATTTATCCATCAGTTAAAGAGATAAGGATGAGTTATAATTAGTTGGCTCAGTTAACTGAGTCAAGTCTAGTTAGATTAATTTAACAAGTTATTAAATTAATGAGATTCAATTTTTTAAAGCTTGCATGCATGTAACAACTGGTATTTTAAGATAACTGAATATTATAGCTTAAATAACTCATGCATGTCAGTTCAGACAAAGACCCAGTTGAGATCAGAGAAGGGACAATGTACTATTAGTTGGATGAATATTTTTCCTATAAAGGAAGCTCATCCATGATGATGATTTATTTCCTTCTGGTTTGTGCAGTTATTTTAGAGTTCAGTGTTGTGTGTGGGGTGAGAATCACACAGGTTGCAGTTGGAGGACCTAGGAAAAATTGTGTATAGAAATAGGAGGCTTGGAGGGCAGAGGAGAAGGTTTGTGAGAAGCCTTTGACTATCTATGAGTAGCAGAGGGATTGTACTGAGAGCTGGATAGCTTCCGAGCTAAGGTTTTGTGTAATCCAGACATATTTCCACTTGTATGATAATACAGAAATGGGGTTTTAGGCAAGTGCTTTCCCTGGGTAAATTCTTTTGTGTTATGTGTGATTGATTCCTTTTTATCAGTTATATGTGTTCTTATTGATGTTGCTCATGGTTGATTAAGCTTCCGCTAAATTGTTTGTAGAAGTAGATCAAGTGTTTTACTTTAGTGCATTGCATTACCAGGTTGATCTACAGGTGGGAAATTTCTACATGGTATTAGAACTAGCTGATTTGTAGAAAAAGTTCTACAAGGTATCAGAGCTATTTAATTTTTAGGAAAAATTCTACATGGTATCGAAGCAGAGTTGATCAAGGAGAGAATAGTATACTAAGAGGAGATTTCAAAATTTTTGAGTTTTGGGCCGAGAGTTTGCAAAGAAGATCTGAAAATTTCGATACAAAATTTTCAGAAATAAATAGGAGATTTGGATTCCTTGCGGAAAAATACCCAAAAAAAAATAAAAATAAAAAAAAATCGACTGAATCAGAGTTCGGATGAAGGAGATATCACTAATTTAAAATCAGCTCTTTTTTTAGAAAATTTCATGACGGCGGGAAAGTGGAAATAGATTGGTGTGCTAGCCAAGAACCTGTACCCACTTGAGGTACAAGATGCATGCAAAGCCTTGAGGAGCAAGGCAAATGTTAGATACTTGGTGGTTGAGAGGGAGAGTAAATTACCTCTCAACATGCAGCGCTAGAAGAAGTCTCAAACAATTGTGGAGAAGCCAAAGTTAGTGAAGCAACTTCAGGAGGTTGTGGAGCATTCACAACAAGGGAACTGAGAGGAGATCGAGTAGAGACATCTAGTCATGCAGAGACCTCCAGTAGGGGGAAACTTCGAGCCAGGTGGCTAGAGGGATCACATGCAACGATACATCCAGGTAGGAGGTGGGGCGATATAGAGTGATCGTCCCAAGGAGGAGGGGTAGGATCCTTGAGGTACCCAACCTCTTGGATGAGACCTTGCTATAGGAGCCCTGATGTGGAGTAGCAGGAACTGACTAATTGTGTGGAGATAGATGCGGATGGAGCGGCAGAGAGAGCGACAGTGCAGGGAATCCCAGGACAACGCATAGCTAGTAGGCTGCAACAATGTGAGAGGCACAAGTGTTTTGCACAGTGCTAGGTGGCACAGAGAGGTGTGCAATGGTGTGAGATGCATGGAGATGTTGCAGTAGCATAGATGTCAAAGAGGGAGCACTTGTTAGTAGCAGTTAGAGCTTCAGGATCAGAGTATGTTCCTAGCCCAATAAAGTGGTTAGTTGGGAGTATTTTTGTTCCAAGTGTTATTGGAGCAAGTGGACTGGGTAGATGTGTTGCATGCAGAACATTCCAGAGTTACAGGATTGGGTTCGAGAGGAAGCCTTTCTTGTTGAGAGGGAGTGTTGAAAAATGTGCAACAAGAAATGTTAAATTTAGAATGTGTTAAAAATAGGACTCCTAAAAATGGTGTGTCTAAAAATAGCAATTTGGCCAATGAGGTCATTGGCCACCTTGGGTGAGAGGTGAAATTGATAAAAATAAAAAGTTCTAAAAATAACATTTCTGGGTTCCTTCCCATTCATAGCAATCCTTGTTCTATCTAAAGGAAGTGAAAACGAATTTGGTCTTAATAGCAGTTTAAAATATTAATTAATGAATCTCCATGAGTTAATTAGTTAAGGAAAAACAAACTTGAAGTCTATGTGAGGACATGCAACAATTTATCTATTAATTGGTGAATTTATCCATCAGTTAAAGAGATAAGGATGAGTTTTAATTAGTTGGCTCAGTTAACTGATTCAGGTCCAGTTAGATTAATTTAACAAGTTGTTAAATTAATGAGATTCAGTTTGTTAATGCTTGCATGCATGTAACAACTGGTATTTTCAGATAACTGAATATTATAGCTTAAATAACTCATGCATGTAAGTTCAAACAAAGACTCAGTTGAGATCAGAGAAGGGACAATGTACTATCAGTTGGATGGATATTTTTCCTATAAAGGAAGCTCATCCATGATGAGGATTTATCTTCTTCAAATTTGTGCAGTTATTTCAGAGGTCAGTGTTATGTGTGAGGTGAGAATCACACAGGTTGCAACTAGAGGACCCAGAAAAAAATGTGCATAGAAATAGGAGGCTTGGAGGGCAGAGGAGAAGGTTTGTGAGAAGCCTTTGATTGTCTATGAGCAGCAGAGGGATTGTATTGAGCGCTGGATAGCTTCCGAGCTAAGGCTTTGTGTAATCCATACATATTTCCACTTGTATGATAATACAGAAATGGGGTTTTAGGCATGTGCTTTCCCAGGGTAAATTCTTTTGTGTTATGTGTGATTGATTCCTTCTTATCAATTATATGTGTTCTTATTGATGATGCTCATGGTTGGTTGAGCTTCTGCTAAATTGTTTGTAGAAATAGATCAAGTGTTTTGCTTTAGTACATTGCATTACCAGGTTGATCTACATGTGGGAAATTTCTACATGGTATTAGAGCTAGCTGATTTGTAGAAAAAGTTCTACATGGTATCAGAGATAGTTGATTTGTAGGAAAAATTCTACAAAATTCTACACTATGAGGGAAGGGAACCAACAAAACATCACATACTGAAGGCAGAGGTACTAGAGTAGAGGAAGATAGCTGGAGATTACTCTAGACACGAAGGACAGAGGGAAAACAATGGTAGAAGAGGAGGACATGGTGGAACCCAAGAGCATGGAAGAGATGGCTTTCGATAGCCTCCTGAGAGCCCTGAATGACTTAGCCAAGGGCCAGAAAGATATGTTGGAAGAGATAAGGTTGCAAAACGGAGAGAGAACCACTCCTAGAGGGTTTCTATTTGGGTAAACTTCTGGAGCCTCTCAGTCATTCGATCACCCCTCACCAGCAGCATTGCACCCATAAGCTAGTGGGCCAACTTGTGCCACATTGCCCTGTTTGGTACTAGTGGCACAAATCGAACCAGTAAGGGGTGAAGACCCCATTCAGATGGGAGATTATTTCAGAGAGTGGCAATCTATGGATGCAGACTTCAGGGAACCACTCTCATTTAGAGATTTATGCAAGCTCAAGCAGAGTGAGAAGAATAAGGGTTATGGAGGACAGGGAACCCAGAACTATGAGCTGCAAAGGACCATAGGGAGGATGTACTTCCCTACTTTTGACGACACTTCCAAGTGCACAGGTAGGGATTGGGTTGAGAAGATGGACACCTACTTCCAAATCAACCGGATGACAAAACAGGAAGCCATCAGGATGGCCACGTTGCACACGGAGGGGGAAGCCCATGACTGGTGGTTTCATGGCTTGGACACCCTAGGACATGCTAATGTGGCTTCTTATGAGGATTTCACGAGGAGGGTGGTGGAGTGTTTTGACTAGAGAGATCTAGAGGCCCATTTCAGAGGTGACCTAACTGCGCCAAACAAGCAACCTAGAGCAGTACATCTCGGAGTTTCAGCGAGTATCAGTGATGGTTCCGGATCTATGAGAGGCTAGGAGGGTGTACACCTTCATTGAGGGCTTACTTGAGCCCCTGCGTGGACTGGTGAATTCATGCAAACCCTCCACACTGTAGGAGGTAGTTTTGTGCACTAGAGATCTACAGGGGGCCATCACCAAGACTAGAGTGCCTTTTCCTGCATGGAACCCTTTTGCACAGAAGGGGCATGAGACTAGATCTCCACCTCAGAGGACCACATAGGAGCGTGTGAAGCTAGATTATGAGACTCGAAAGGACCTCAGGAAAAGGATGTTGTGCTTCACATGCACGGAGACATTGAAAGTTAGTAGAAAGGGTAGTTTTATGGGAAGAGCAGTGCAAATTGGTGCAATAGCTGGAGCAGTCATCGGATCAACCATTTCTCAGCTGGTTTTGGTCATGCTTGTCCATTGAGACAAGTCCAGGTGCACCATTCTATTATCTATTGTATTTTTCCCTCAAAAAAGTAATAAAATGCCTCAATAGTTCATTATTTCCAACACTTTTATGGGTGCTTAATACATATTTCGTTTTTATATTTTGTTGAACAAATTATTTGTTTTATATCACTAGTATTCCTTCGAGGGATTTTCTCCTATGTGTTGAAAAATGTGTGTTGAGTCTTGAAAATGTCATTCATTTCCATTACACTTTCACTATTATGTCCATTATATCACCTCCATTTCACTACTATGTCACCACATTCATCCCACTTTCATTATCATTGGGCCACATTTATGTCTTTCCAATCTTTATTAATTCTAAGCCTTTTAAGTGAATTTGTGGTTAAAAATTAGGAAATAATGTGCATAAGCTTATACCTAACAAGTGGGTTGAGATTGTTGACATGTGTAGGTTGAAAGGAGGCTTCTAGAAGACTCTTATGTGGCACTCTAAGGCCAAATTCGAATTTGAGTGGAAAGAATCATGGGATCATGAGGATATGTGTCACATATCCTAATTGTATTGTAACTTTAAGAAGACATGTCTTATCAGTTCCTATTTTGATTAAGACTCTAGAGGTAGAGGGAGAGATTCATGGACTCTCATTAATGAGATGGCTTCTCATCTTTTTGTATAAATAGGAGATCTCTCTCCTTCATTTGTTAGCTTAACTTATGAGAGTTAGTTCTTTAGTTTGGAGTTTGTAGTTTTTCCTTGATGGCTTTTGAAAGCTTTGGAGAGCTTTGTTGTACTTTGTAATTTTGAAGAATTTGAATAAAGCTTTGATGTTCTCAACATGGAAGGAGATGTGAAGTAGATGTCATGGAGCATATTAGAATGTAAGGTAGAGTAGATTTCATTTTGTAAATTTTTCTTTGATTTCATTATGTCATTTGATTGCTTTCAAGTTTGATAGATTAGATTTTTCATTCATGCAATTTTAATTCATGCAAGTGTGTTCAACCGGTTGATTGTAGATTAGTGATAACTATTGGCATATTTTCATCTTTTTGATAACTATTGGCATATGAGATCATCTTGTCCTTCCTGCTAACTTTCATTTTTTGAAGTTTAATTTCAGCACTGTCTTTTCCAAGTTGTGATTTGCTTATTTATTTTTCTGTTATTTAGATATCATACTGCTCACCAGTTTATGGTTTCTTTCTATAGTCAAAGTGACTCTATTAACAAGAAATTAGAATATTACTAACTGTAGTGCGATTTAGTTATCATATTGCTTAAACCTATTCATGGTTGCTTCCCACAAGGTAGATTGAGCTGAAGGGTAAAGGACCAAAAGAGTTCAAGTAGTGTGACTAGTTTCTTTTATGCAATTTAATTTCTTGCCATTTAGATATCATATTGCTTGACTTGTTCATGATTGCTTCCCAGAAGGTAGATTGAGCTGAAGGGTAAAGGATCTGAAGAGTTTAAGTAGTGTGAATTAGTTGCTTTGCTTTTAGTTTGAGTTGCTTTTAGTTTTTACTTTCTTTTTATACAGCAACAAGGATACTGGGTTTCATAGTCACTAGCTCATTGTTTGGTGGTTGCATTCTATTTTGATTAAAGTAGCTGCATATTTACACTTTTGTTTAAGTACTAATTCCATCAATAACATGCTTTAATATCTTTTGAAGTGCTAAGTTTTGGAAGTTACCATTAGGGACATAGGCCTTGTCTTGAAATCTCTATCCATACTTGCCCTTTAAAAGTATTCTTAAGACCTTAGAATAGGATTTCCATTTGCATTAGACACTTTAGGAAACCAACAAGAACAAAACCCCAAAAACAACATAAACTATAAAACAATGAAGTAAGAAAAAGGTTAACTAAGCACATATGGTGCACCACACTTCATCAGTTTACGATACCCGAATTGATAATTTATGTAGAGCAATTTAAGATGTTAAATTGACTAGACACTCAGTCTGTGAAGAAAACCACTCCACAGACAAGTGCCCTTCTTTACCCGGACTCAAAGCCATATATCAAGGAGCTGAAGGGGTCACTGAGCATCTTTGTTACATCAACCAAAGGATACCTCCTGGGCCTAGAACATACCAGAAGGGTATGCAACAATCATCCCATGCATATTACAACCCCAACCAAACCACAAATATACCTTCTTGGGGACCCCCTGCTCATCCTTCTTGGTCTACACACCCTCCTTGGTCCTAGGCATCTCAGTATCATTCCCAGCCAGTGAGCTAGTCATTTCAACCTTATGTTCTACCACAACCTTAGTGGAATACCCCACACCAGGGGTGGAGGCCCCAATACAGCAATGCTCTAGCTCTATTGCCTCCAACACCTACCCAACCACAACTCCTACACTCTGACCCAAGCAACCCCATATGCCTACCCAGCCAAATCTGAACCCAAACAATAGGTAGGCTCAACAAGTATATAGTGGAGAGACATCATACCCGACTTATGCTGTAGAAATCCAGGAGATCAACCTAAGATCTGGTAGAATTCTCCCAGATAACCAACCTCCCTCTCCACATAGGGAGGTTGAGGAAGAAAGAGAGGAAAGAAACCTTAAAGTAAGCTCACCCTTTCCTGAGAGATTAGCTCAACCACTCTAGCCTACCCCAGAAGAAACTGAACTTCTGGGAGAATTGAAAAATCTATGTGTAAAGATCCCACTTCTCCAAGCAATAAAAGATGTTCCCATTTACAATAAGTTGAATAAGGAGAAGTGCTTCAAGCATCTAGGAAGAAGAAAATGGAATGCCCCTACCATTAATGTCATTGGGTGGCTATTTGACTTAATGTTGGGGCAAGTAATATGTCTGAAATATTGGAACCTGGAAGCTCTGTAGTAGATGTGCACATTAATGGCACCATTGTCCCACACACTCTGATCGATCTTGGGGCTGCCATTAATGTGATGACCAAGGACACCATGCTCAAGCTCAACCTCCAAGGGCCATTAAGGAAGACCACAATAGTTCTGCAACTTGCAGACCATTCCACAGTCACCCTTGAGGGAATTATAGAGGATGTGATGGTCTCCTTTGACTCCTGGGAGTACCCTGTAGATTTCCTAGTTCTCCAACCTAAGGCTAAGCTTACTGGTTACCCTCTCATCCCTTGGAGGCCATGGTTGCCAACATCTGATGCTTACATTAGTTGCAGAGTTGGGAATATGACCATCAAGAATGTGCATATGTCCAAGCAGTTAGTCCTATACCATCTTGCTCAAACTTCTCTAGAGTATGATTTACCTTTATGGTTGGAGGAGGAGGAAGAAGATGAGGCTTATTCAACCCAACTTTATGCTTTGGAAGCAACCATAGGAGGAGGACATCAAGATGAGGATGACTAAATTGAACACTCGCTCCAAAGTCCAACTCCTAGTTTGTTACCATTAGAAGAAGAAGTAAGAGAAACCCAGAACAATAATCCAATTGACTTATGCTTGGCCAATTCCAACCCACTCTATGTCAAAACCATAGAATTTGGCCTAGAGAAAACTTTGAAAATAAATCCATCTCTTTCTGTGCTTGAAGAGGAAAAGCTATGCAACATGTTGAGAGAAAACCTAGAAGCCTTTGCTTGGAGTTACAAGCACATGAAGGGAGTACACCCCTCAGTGTGTACTCACCACATATACATCAAAGAAGGTTGCAAGCCAGTCCAACAACCACAAATGAGGATGAATATAGCTCTTAAAGATATAGTCAAAGAAGAACTGCAAAAACTGTTAGATGCAAGATTCATTTACCCTATCTCTGAAAATGAGTGGGTCTCTCCTTTAGTGTCAGTTCCCAAGAAAAATGGTAAGTGGAGGATTTGTGTCGATTACAGGGAGTTGAACAAAGCCACAAAGAAGGATAATTTTCCCCTACCCTTCATTGACCAAGCACTAGATGGTATGGCACAGAAGAAGTTATTTTATTTCCTAGATGGATTCAGTGGGTACAACCAAATCCAAATCTACCCAAAGGATCAAGATAAGACCACATTAACCTGTCCTTGCGGTACTTTTTCCTATAGGGTCCTTCCTTTTAGCCTGTGTAATTCTCTTGCCACTTTCCAGAGAGCAGTCTTGAGTATTTTTGCTGAATTAGTACATGATGAGGTGGAAATTTATATGGATGACTTTACACCTTATGGCTGTGATTTTCAAGAAGCCCTGAGTAACCTAGGCAAAGTATTGCATAAATGCATTGAAATGAACCTGTTTCTTAGTCCAGGAAAATTGTGAATTCTTAATGACTGAAGGGACTGTGCTAGGTCATTCAATATCTCAACAAGGACTGTAGTTTGACCCAAACAAAATAGAAATCATCCAAAGGATCCCACCTCCTCAAAAGTAGAGGGATGTTAGGAGTTTCTTGGGTTAGCTGGATACTACCGAAGGTTCATGAAGGACATCAACAAGTTGGCCTCTCCTCTATTTGGGTTGTTGGCCAACAATTCAGAGTTTATATGGTCAAAACGCTGTCAAGAGGCCTTAGACATTTTAAAGTGTAAGTTAACCACCACAACAATTCTTTGAGGCCCAAACTGGGCCCTCCCTTTTCATATTCATGTTGATGCCTCACACAAAGCCATAGGAGTAGCCTTAGGTCAGGTAGAGGAGAAATTTCCTTATGCCATCTATTTTATCAGTAAGAACCTGTCCAAGGCTGAGCTAAATTATACTGTGACGAAAAAGGAACTCCTAGCTGTTGTGCATTCATTAAACAAATTTAGGCATTACATTACAAGCTACCAAACATTTGTGCATACTGACCATGCTACAATCAAACATTTAATGAAGAAACCAGATGTGAATGCTAGAATTATAAGATGGTTGCTTTTATTACAACAGTTTGATCTAACTATTGTTGATAAGCCTGGTAAGGAAAATGTTGTTGCATACTTTCTATCTAGGATGAATCTGCTTCCAAGTGAAGAAGGAATGGTGGATGACCAGTTACCAGATGAGCATTTGCTTTCTATTTCAGTTCTCTCCCCATGGTTTGTTGATATAGCAAACTATTTGGTATCAGCACAGTTCCCACCAAACTTTCCCTCCAAAGAAAAAAGCAAGATAGTCAGGAAAAGCGCCCCCTTCACCCGGATTGGGGGAAATATTTTCAAACTTGGCCTAGATCAAATCTTGAGAAGGTGTGTAAGGGAAGTGGAAGTTTTTAACATCCTTCTGACCTGTCATGATGGGCCTTGTGGAGGTCACTTTGCAACAAAGAGGACAACATTCAAAGTGTTACAAGAGGGCTATTATTGGCCCACTCTTCATCAGGATGTGAAAAAGTACATTAGTCAGTGTGATCAGTGCCAAGGGATGGGAAAACTACTCCAAGAGATGAAATGCCCCTACAACCTCAAGTGACTTTCGAGCCATTTGACAAGTGGGGCATGGACTTCATTAGGCCTATCAACCCTCCTTCAAAGCAAAAATAGTACATTTTTATGTGCATTGATTATCTGACTAAGTGGGCTGAAACCAAGGCAATTAAGGCAGCAATAGAAGAGAAGGTGGCTGAGTTCCTAAGGGAGAATGTATTCTACAAATTTGGGTACCCTAGAGAGCTAGTCACAAACCAAGGCAACCAGTTTACCTCCAACATGATTGAAGAACTACTCAACTATCAAGCCTAGGAACTCCACTCCCTATCATCCACAAGATAATGGGAAAGTGGCAGTGACAAACAGGGCACTGGAAAGCATATTAACCAAGGTAGTGAGCAACAACAGGAAGGATTGGGCAGAGAGACTAGTTGAGGCCACCTTGGCCTATAATACAACATGGAAGACCACCACTCAATTTACACCCTATGAGATGGTCTATGGGAAAAAGGCTTTGCTATCCATTGAGTTTGAATATAAAACATTGAGGATGGTAGCCCAACTAGATTTGGATCTCAGTCATGGATAGAAAGAAATATTTTTCCACTTGAATGGCTTGGATGAATTCAGAATGCAGGCCCTCCTACATACAAAGATAGTTCAGCTTCAAAGGAAGATCTGGCATGATAGAAATATTAAGGAGAAGTAATTTCAAGAAGGTGATTGGGCATTGTTATATGATTCTAGGCATAAAGACTTCAAGGGTAAGCTAAGGACAAGATGGCTCGGACCTTATGGGGTGGAAAGATGCCATGATAATGGTTAAGTGAAAATCAAAACTATAGATGAAGAAGCCATTCCGTTGCTTATTAATGGACACAGAATGAAAATGTACAAGAGGCATTTATCAAAGTAAGAGTTCATTGACAATATCAATAAAACAGTTATGATGGTGGAGCAAGTTCCAACTCCTTCCTCATCAGGTCACTGAAAAAAAGAAAAGAAAAAAGAATAAGGACTCAGTTGAAAACCTCAATGAGGCGCCTGAGTCCCATGTTTGGGTTGAAAACCTCATGAGGCGGCCCAAGGATAAGAAAAAAATAGATAGAAGAATAAGAAGATCCCTGGGTGAAATCCTTCCTTGAGGTGGCCAGGGAAAACATCTAAGGTGAAAACCTCTCTAAGGCAGCCTAGGTGTTTTTAAAAAAAAAAAAGAAAAAAAAAAGGAGAAAAAAAGACATAATTATTATTTACAGGTGGGTGAGAAAGACAATCAAGGAGCAAAGAGAAGATCCAAAGGGAACCCTACCTTTCATATATTCATCTCCTCCACTCCTTACCATGCATCTCTCCATCAATTTCATTGTTTTTTTCCACTTCATTGCTTGTATTTAGGCGAAGACTGTGATTTCTACAAGATCCCCTGAAAACCTATAGGAAGCAATTCAAGGGTGAATGGTAGGTTGGTTAGGTCCTGTAGTAGCCTATCCCACAGAGTATCAATCATTAGCTACAGATCTTCACTAGGATCCAAGAGCTCCAGACAACAGACTCCAGACTCCAGATAACAGACAACAAACAACAGAGGAGGAAGAAGAATGACCACGCAGCAAATAAACAACACAACACCTCTGATCTTCGACAACTATAGCATGTCATCGAGACCATAGGTAAGTCCCGCTCATTCACTCATGTGCATCATTTGATCAAAAGTTTTAAGAGTCACAAGGTAGTTGGTTTATAAGTGAAAAGGTGACCAGTTAACTTGGCCACCTTCATTCGGTCATCACATACAAAACCAGGTGTACACTCACACGTGGCTACAGTCAACTCAAAGACAGAGGAGGAGTAGGAAAAGAAGTGGTTAACTACGGATCTATGAGTTGGGAGCTGATTACCAAGAGTGGGAGCTAACTACAAGGAACCTCACCCTAAAAATCCATAAAGGAAAATAAAACATCGTTTTCATGCGTTCGTGCATTGCACCTCCTCGAAACTCCCTCACGCAAGTCACTCTCATAATTCTGGTGACCCACCGGAAGCAAGGATCCATTGTTCTACAAGAGAGTTTCTATAGGAGCATGCACAAGAATTCCTACATGAACAATCTACAGGAGCAATATACAAGATATACAGAGGCAGTGTATAGGATAGGCAGAGAGGGGTTCAAGAGGGAATATCATGAGAATTGCCCACTGCCACCATTCTAAAGAGGTAGGATCTGAAAATCCATCCCCATTTACAAGCAAATGACTAGAACTGATATAAAAGCTAGTGGATATAAAAATTGTGGGAAGTGAATTACATACATAGGAAACTCTATTTTCTCTTAAATATAAAATTCTTGTGTCAAACCTCTCATTTCCTCCTCAAGCCTCACAAGCAATATGACAGGATGGTTTAATAGGAGAGAACCCACAAATACTGTGAATATACAACAACACCCCCAAGTGCTTGAAATCCTTATAAGACACCAATGGATGGGGTTTTTCGGAAAATTCATAGGGTACAATGATGAGGTGGCTCAAGGATTTTCTCATTCCCTCACTCCACACAACAGAATCCATGCCACTGTCATAGTTAGAGGGATCACTATAGATCTCACCCCAGAGCTCATCAGTAGGGTCACCACACTTCCCCTAGAAATTCCATGGAGAAAAGAAGAAAAAGCAGACAGTCAAGTGGAAAAAAGGAAATTCTCTTTAGAAGGTGAAGAACCCATAGAGGATAAAAGTGGAGTAAGGAGGGACAGTCTGCCATACCCATGGAGTGAGGTAGGTTACCAACTCATCAAATATATCTCATGTGAGGGTAGATACAATGTTGTTTATGGATACCATTTTAGAATGCTTGAAGAATTAAGATTTGGGGTAGAAACACCAGTTCACCAAAGACTTAGCATACCCTATTTCTTGATGAAATCACTCATAGAATCCAACAACAAAGTAAAGGAAGGGAATTCCTAACAATTGGCTCGCCATGGGTTGATCAGGATCCTCATTGAGGATGCCCTCCAAAACCTCAGGATCCCTATAACATGGTCAATCTTCAGAGACTTACCAGTAGAGGATGACATCAAAACCCTCACCTATGATGTTAGTCCTTCTGTCAGTGAGGAGGAGGCAAAACAAAAAGAAGAATATACAGAGCTAGATGGGGATGAGATGGATGAATAAGAAACTAATGCAGAGGAACATGATGAAGGAGAAGAGAAGGAGGATGATGCTAAAATAGGGGAGGAAATGAAGGAAGAAACTAATGGAGATGAGAAAGAACAACAAGAGGAAGAAGATAAGAAAAACAAAGAGCTAAGTGGCTTAAGGGATGGAGAAGCAATAATGAGAGATCAACTTGAGAGGGAAAATGCATCGCTGAAAGGACAGCTACAGGAAAGGGAAAACCAACTAGCATGTGTGGCCAACCTCTCCTTGGAGGCCATCTAGTGTAGGATGCCAGCTAAATCCTATGCTCTTTACCTCATAGAACAATGGCTACAATTTCAGATTAAATCACTAGCATAAAGGGGCACCATGCCATTTCAGGACTATATGTAGTTTATTAATCTTTTTGATCAAAGTACACTAGAGGATAGAGCCAAAATGGCTGAGTTTTACTTGCACAACATGGCCCTCACAAACATGAATGTTTGGGATCCTAATGCTAAGCTAGGAGATCTGCAATTAATGGCTTTGGCATCATGGATGAACCATGAGGAATCAAGGGCTATAGAGATGAAAATAATATTGGCCAGAGAGCAGAATGAACCTCTTTTCATCAAAGCTAAACAATCAAATCCTAAGGCCCTAATCAAAACCCATAGTCTAATTGCAAATGATCCTCAGCTGGCACCTAAATATCTTACTGCCCAAGAGCAAGCAATTTCACATTTTGAGGATATGTTTAGGCTACTAGGAGATGATAGTATACATGCCTACTTTAGGAGATGGAGCACATTGCCACATAGCTTGAATATCAAAGAATATCACTCCCCTCAAAGGTTTGCGAGGCACTCAACAAGACACCTATGCATAAGCAATCAATTCAAAGGTTGAAGGTCAATTTGATACGCCTAAAACTCAGTCCACCACTACTCCTAGGGATGATAGAAAGGAGAAAAGAAGAAGAGGAAAAGAGGAAGTGGGAAGAAGTAGAAAGGAAAGCAGGCTTCTATGAACAAGGAGAAGAGATCACAGCAGAGGCATAGGATTTCAGAGAGGCTACTAGATCCATGAAGGACATGGAAATTGACTAAGTTGCTCAGAGGATGAGCAACACTTTCAATAGGGGAGTGATGATGAGCCTGATTATTGGGTAATTATATGGGCCTTAATTCACCTCCTAGCTTAGTCAAACCAACTATTCTCACAACTTATTGCATACTTTTGATTATATTTTGTTTATGAGATGAGTTAGAGTTGGATATTTTGCTTTGTGGTCTAATGTGTATTTAACACAGGATTAAAGGATAAAAGCAAGGAATTTTGGCAAAGACCTTGGTCAAAACTTGAATGGGGCAAGGGACAGGAATTATAGGAGGTAAATCCTCCTCATTTACTACCCTTCCATTCGAATATGCCTCCATCAGCTCAGAGTGCAAACAGCCAAATCATGAGGACTAGAAGGCAACCAAGCAAGTGAAAGTCAAAGCACCATTTTATCTCGAGTTTGGGAGCCGAGCATCCCTAATTTTAAGGAAGTCAATGGAGACTTCATTTTTATAAGTAGAGAGGCCTAGGACCTTAATAGAAGGGGGATTTTTTATCGTAAAACTCTACTTTATTTTCGAGCTGCAAACTTGTGACAGTTTTTGATGTAATCCTTTGTTTTGATAATAAGAATGAGTTTTGTTTTGAGCCAGCACTGAGTTAACTCAGAGGGCTAAAGCCCTTGGGTTAGGGCCCAACCCTAGCAGTTAAGGATCCTCTTTATTTTACATGTATGCTAGCGTAGATTCATGGTTTAATCATTCATTTTCTTAAATAGCTGCATTTCCATTACAATAGTGTAGCGTAGAATAATTGTGTTTTAGTTTTCTTCCATTTGTGCTTGCTTTCAATTAGTAGGTTAGCCAGGAGTTCTTGCATGAAGTTTGATGTCTTGATTCAGTACGAGGTTCATTTCATTGTCATCTTTTTCGATCACTTTTTGCTCATATGCTCTTTCCTTCAACACGAAATTCTTAAGTGGAAGCTAATAAAACACGTCTTGATCAGATTATACCCATAGATTTCCTTATCGTCTGACCCATAACAAACCTGACTAATCACCGTTTGATTCATTTCAACACTTGACTTTATGCGCTTAAGATCTCCACAGTCGATCTGTCTAGCTTGATCCAACAACTATTGTGAATCCTTCCACCTACTTTATGCGCTCCAAATCTCCACCGTCAATCTATCGCACCCTTGATGCAACTGCTATCACGTCACCTGATCACCAACTAGCGTGGCCGATCTCCTCTGTTGATCAATCCCACATGATCCAACAGCTATTGTGCAATCTCGTACGAATTCTTGCATGCCCAATATCCACTCAAGAGCACGTGAGAAAAGTGGTTTTCTCGTGCTACGTGTCATTCGCTTAGGCGAATTGTGTAAAATTTAGAAACACAGCTTACAACCCTTAGGGCGCGTGAGATACTACTTACCACCTATATTCATTTCAACATTTGACTTTAGGTTCTCCACATCTCCATTGTCGATATGTCTTTCTTGATCCACCGACTATTGCACCACCCGATCGCCAATTAGCTTGGCTGATCTCCACTGTTGATCAATCCTGCATGATCCAACGGCTATCGCGAATTCTTGCACGACTGATATTTTCCCGAGAGAACACAATAAAAGTAGTTTTCTCGTGCTACGTGTCAATCACTTACGCTAATCATGGAAAATTTAGGAATTCCACTTACAGCTTTAAGGGCGCACGAGAAACTGCTTACCACCTATGAAGACCACTCCATCATTCTGCACATTTTTTTTCCTTCTGTCACCACGTGACTTAATGCAATCCATCCATCTATTCACTTAATCCCTGCGATAAGATCTCCGCCATTCATCTTCTGTTAATCTTTTTCATCCCTCTATTCACTTAATCCCTTGCAATAAGATCTACACCATTCATCTCTCGTTAGTTCTATTCGTCCATCTATTCACGTAATCTCCTATGATAAGATCTTCGTCGCTCATCTTTCAATTTTACTGTTTGCTGATTGATCCAACGATTCCTATGCATTGCTGCTTCTTTATGTCTCCCTTTCACTGATTTCAATCTGCACTTTCTCTTCAGCTTAACTCCTTGCATGCTTGATTTTACCAAAAAAACCAAAAACGTGAAAACAGATTTAGTTTAGTTTCCTTGCTTACACATTAGTTTGGTTTGATGCTCTTTACTTCTGTAACTTAGATAGCAACATTAGGTTAGTGTTGATTTAGCAATTTTTCTTAGCATAATTGTTTAAATGGTTAATTAGGATATGGTGTGATTTAGAATTACATGTTGTTTTCTTCATTACTGCAGTAGAGTAGCTCTCTTAGAATAGGTTTTCTCTTCTTCCATCAAAGAATCAAGCTTCTTCTGACTCTATAGAAGTCTGGCTTGGAACCCCTGGGGTCTCTCGCTAGATGAACAAGTGACAACAGGCAAGACCTTCACTTCTACTTGTGCATATAGCACTATCACCTCCAAGTTTGTACGAACCTCGGGTTGGTAAGTAAAGCTGGTAGCCCAGGAGTTACAGCATCCTTGCTGCAATACTGGCGCTCATCAATTGGAAAGAGTAAAGGTCCAGCAATTTTAGAGGAAACTCATCAAACTTCTAGCTCAAACACTCAAATTATTGAAAAAAAGCCTAGCATTGAAGTCTCTTCATCCAGCAAACCAGTGGATAAAGAGAAACATATAAAAGAGAAGTACAAATAAATGAATTCGAGGAATGAGGCATTAAAGGATGAAACATATGACGAGTACTTCAAACAGACACTTGCCAATCAGAATAGATTAATGCCAGCCTTTGACATTAAAATTGGTAAAATACAAATGACCTTTATGCAGCCTACAGTCCAACAGCCTAGATCATCAGTAGACTATAAGAAGACAGAGTTTGAAGTTTTTTCCAGGGATATTCACCCTATTGATCAAATCGAATTCCATAAGCAGGCAAGTGAAATGATTTACTCCACAATGAATAACAAAGAAATGATTGTGGAGAAACTTCAAAGCTCTTTGGACAACATCACAACACAGTTTAAGCTAGAAAAGGCATCCTCATAGGCCAAGGATATCAGAATCAAGTCACTAAAAGACTTGGTGATTGAGATTGGATATAATCCAAGTGACATCAAGGCAGCCTAAAAACTGATAAAGAAGAAAAATGAGGATATTTCTTCTTTGAAGAAACAACTGAAGTCGCTTCCTTCTGAACATCCACAGGCCAAGGAGGTCCTAGAGAGCCAAACCCAGCAAGAGGAAATGATGGATCTCATTCTTCAACTAAATGCTCAAATGAAAGAAATGGAGAATGAATTGGATAGTTTAATACAGCTGAAATAGGCCAGCCTTGAGACAGCCACTACCACTATTATTCCTACAATTACTACAGCAGTTCCTTCAACTTTGGTAGCTTCATTGGCCCCAACAGCTCCTTTAGCTACAACACTTCTAGCTGCAACAACAACTACATCAACAACAGGTTCAACAACAATAGTAGCTTATCCAAGTGATGAGGCAAGTAAATTGGTCAAAGCCATGGAGGACATGTCCATTTATACCATTGAAATAAATAGACTCAAAGAACAGATAAGGAGTCTAGAGGATGAGAAGAAATTGGCTCAGATTATGCATAAAAATGAAGTACATAAGTCAAACAGGTTGACTGAGAGGATAAAGAACTTGGAAAAAGAATTAACATTGAAGGAGCCACTTGCCCAAGCAAAAGAATAACTATGGGCCAATATCATTGACTCTGTCAATGATATTTGGCCATCTATACAAGTTATTTTTGAACAAAATGATTTAGTCAAAGAGGCTACTAAAGCAATTCAAAGAGTTAAGGCCGAACTTGGAAATATGCTAGAAGAAGCCTCAAGAATAATCTAATTACTTAACTCAAAGAATAAATATGAATTCTAGGAGCTGGACATAGCTGACAGGACTGGCACTATATTAGAGGTGAAGAAAGTACTCACCAAGAGGAACTTAATGATGCAGCTTGAGGATAAATGCCAAACAATGGAGCTGGCTATAGGCAGGTTCATGGTTAAATTTGATGCTTTGAGGCAGAAAGGTCTACCAAATCCATTGGTAATAAATGACAGACTAATGCCACATGAAGACTATAACAGGAAAATTAGAGAAGTGGCAAAGGAGCAAGCCAATAGTTCCTCTATGAAAGGGATGCCTATAGGAAAGGTTTTGTACCAGACTTTCGAGAACCACTTTTACCTCCAGCATGAGGTAAAACACCTTTTTGTAAAAAATCCCACCTTTGCAAAATACACAGAAGCTAATGAAGTCTACAGAAGAATGGTAAATATTAAATTACCAAATACAAAGACTTGGGAAACATTAAATGATTTACTGTGAAGATGCAAGGTAAACAGTGGATACAAAACAATGAAAGAAAAGTAGCAGGAAAATTAAGTCAAAGAGTATCAGTCAAAAGGAAAAGTAAAAGAGTAGTTAGCATTGAAGACAAAAAACAAAGGAGAAAAGGTAGCAAAAGATCTGATAGTAGAGCTTAATAAGCAGGGACAACTTGCAGCAGTTACATATCTGTCTCTAGCTTCTTGCATGAAGATTTTTTGTTTCCTTGAATAATTCCCAAAAAAGTTTGGGATATTTTGTAATAAGATGTTGTATAAATAATTCACAATTCGAAGTATAGAGGGTGGATTGCTTGACATTTCTATAGTTGTATTGATATGAAACCTAAGGGTTCATTGTACCATTTTTTCAAGTCAGAAGACTGGACTGAGTAATAAAGACATTGCATTACATGATTCATGTGTTGGGCCACTTCAGTGAAGTATTTTCTATTTGTCAAATTGTTATCTTCTTAAGTGTTTCACATACTTGCATGTTATCTAAATTGAATGAAATAACTGGAAAATTATTACAGAATTTGTTTAAGTAAACTCTGTCCTAAACAATGATTCATTTTAATGTTTTCTTATGATATCCAGAGTAGGGAATCCTTCATTGCTCCCTAGTTTAGATTGGCCTCTATCATCGCTCTCATTATCTGGTTTAAGGAACCCTTAACTTCTGTTTGACCCCGATTGAAAACCACTTCACCCTCCAGCCTAAAATATTTGAATTTACTCAGCTGCCTTGCCCTATAAATGCTATCTTTAGAACTTGATTCAGTCCTATTTTCTTGACACTTGACCCCATAGCCCAATGGCAAAAGACATCCCTCTATCCATCTAAGTCAGTGATTCCACCACAAAATCAAAATCAAAACCCAATAAAAGCTTAAACAACTAGCCTAAAATCAATTAATTCAACAAAGTTAAATCAGAAAGAGAGACCCCTCTCTGAGCAATAGGAAGGCTAGATCCGAATCTAAAAAGTAGGCTTGTGGTTACCTTTAATATTTCTTTTGACACAAGATAAAAACTCTAGGGAAATTTTAGAGTGATAACACATCCCATAGTGTATGACCAAGAAATCCAACATAATCACATTAATCACAACATTTTCAATCAAATGATATTCATAATATCACAATACCTTTGTAAGTACTTATAGAGCACCTAGCTCTCTAATCATAAAAAAATTCAAAGTAGTCATAATTGCACCTAGTGCATACTATCTTAGCCCCCACTAAATATGTCTATAAGATTGGTAATACAATAGAGAAACCACACTTGCAGTAGTTCCTTCTCGAGCACTAGGCTCTTTTCCTATCAAGATGTACAAAAACATTATTACACAAACATACAAAAAAATAATTTTAACACATCATTTGTATGATTAATTAACTTGTTCTACTATGAAAACAGTAGTGGGAAAATGAATTCTCCTCCCGACCAATTAGAATTAGTTTCCACTAACTAGATTGAGCCAATTTTACATCGAAGATAATTCCCTGACTGTGACCACACTTGGTCAAAAACATGATTCTTCTTGGTAGCATCTTGAGGAATTCATAGCTTAATGACTTACTATTTTGGGCCTCCTCTAATAGGATCCAAAACCAACAAGGGTGCCTCAGGCTTTTCCCTTCTCACCATATTGGCCAATTTTTTTTGCTTACTGAGATAATCTATCTATAGGGAAAGGAAATCTGGGCAGACAACCATATGCACATTAACTTTAAGGCATAAGGAACATTTATGTACGTCATGTATTCAAAATTAACCCTCAACATGGGCCCCATAGTTTATAAAAGTAATTTTGATAGGAAATCATGATTGACACCTCATGTCATATAGGTGGTATTCATTTCAAAATTTTCCACATAATAATCCACATGCAATTTAGTAAAAACTATTATATTTTATAAGTGCAATATTGCATATCATAATGGTAAACATTATACGTTCATATTTTGAGTTGAAAATCACATTGCAACATTTTACCTTTCATTGGTTCTTATATTCCTTGTTTCTAGACTCTTATCAACATCCCTATGTTGCAATTAAGTTGCCCTTGCCTAATAACACTATTAGTCACAACTTGTTTTGATAAAACCATACCTTCTACAAAATATCTTGCCAATTTTATTTTGCACATGCATTAATGTTCTCAATATTTCAAAATTGTAGAAAAGTATTGGTCCTATTGTTTTTTCATATGCATTAAAAGTAATCATAGCAATTAAGGATACATCCTCTAGATGCTACATCCAAGGAACTTCAAAGAAAAGTTTCTATGAAGTTGTTTTCTAGAACAACAGTTAAGGGATTATGGCCTCTTTAAAAGACATGGCTTTGAAATCCAATAATTGATATTCACCATAGTTCTAGTTTCAGCAAAATGAAATTTCATTTACGCATACACATCTAATCAACATTCATTATGAAACATTACTAAATTCAAGTCAACCAAACAAAGTTTTCTTGGCTAAAAAAATTAGTAATGCCAACAAATTTGAACACCATCCAGATTTTTGTTTAGTGATGACAATGAAGGCATTATTTTTCACAACATAATGAACTTAACTCATTAGGTTAAGTATGTAGTGTCACCACATAATTCATACACACTAGATGAATTTATAAAGGATGAAATTAACATATTCAGTAGATGTATGATGCATACAATATAACATTATCATTGCATTATAAAGTTGTAAAATTTGAACAAACAACATAATCACAACATCAGATTACCACTAATTCTATCATAAATTGGTAGATCACACACAATCTATTTCATCTCATGCATTTTGGCTACCCTTAATTATCTTATATGTTTGTTCATATGAAAAGCCACAAACCTTGGCATAACAATGCATTTCTATTAAATCAATCACTTTAAATACACTATTGTTATCATAATCTAAGTTCTTTGTAACATTCAAGAACTCATATGTACATATTGTTAAACAAATATACACTTCCACAATTATGATAGTTTCTTTCATATGTATAAAATCCTATGCAAAGTTTTAATCATATAAAAGCACTAATTCACTATTAGTACTTGAGTTTCAATAACAATTATAGTAAAAATTTAGAAGCCAGCCAAAATCAATTCAAACATCATATTGTCACCATCAGAATAATCTACCATGATCACATTCTTTATCACTATAAGAATATTCTTCAATTAAGAATTGAATGATGCATATTCCAACATAGTTTGTTCACTGATCACCTACAACATATTAACATTTTTATCACCAACAATGATGTCATGCAACGATATTCTAAATAATCGATGCTACCAACCATCATAAACTCAATCAAAACCCATGACAAGAATCAATCAACGATTAGCCACTACAATAAAGACCTACTGCTTGACTCACTTTTTATTTTTAACATCCAAAGGGGTGGATTCTTTCAATGTATTAAAAAAAAAATCCCTCTTCAAGGACAATCCCCACATTCTACATTTTTTTTGTTATCACACATAACTTCCTTCAAATGTTTTGCTTGTGGAATAGTAGGTCACTATACTACTAAGTGTTCCTTATAAACAAAATCATGAAAAAGGAAATAATGTTTCAAATAAGAATATCAAAGAGGTTTTAATAGCAAGAAAATTTTATATACACATGAAGACACTAAATATTCTTCCAATAATGAGGATGATGAATCAAATCAAGAATGTCAATTACTTATGGAATTTGAAGAACAATGTGTAGATGAGTCTGAGGGTAATCATGACTTTATGGATTCTCTAGAACAAATTGATAGCCTCATGGTCATAACAAGAATCAAGAAAAGGAAAAACAATGTGAAAACTTAGAACTTGAAATTGTGGGTTTAAGAAAGGAACTTGAGAAAACAAAGGCTGTAAATCCTAGATTTGCTAAAGGATCTGAATCTTTATAGCAAATGATTAAGGTTCAACATTCTCCACTAATCAAGACAGGTCTTGGATATAATCCAAATCAAATTGGTGAAACATCATATCCTATGAAATATTTTGAAGCAGGTACAAAAAGATACACCAATGTTATAAGAGGAGGTAATCATCAGAATAGTAATAGTCAACAAAATAATGAAGGATCAAGCTATACTAAGGCAATACTACCTTTCCATGAACAATGGGAAATATACTCAAGAAGTTACTATACTCCCAAGTATTATTACTTCAATAGACAATGCTTCACTTGTCACAAATTTGACCACAAAGCAATTCATTATGTTGCTTATAAAACTATTATGATTAGAGAAGAAAAAAACCATCATAATCCAAATTGGTCAAAGAAGTATTCTTATAATGTTTTCTTGCCTCTTCAGAATCAAGTTGATTGTTCTATTTGAAATAACTTTGGACATGGAGAAACTTAATGCATAAGTAAGATGAATTCATCTTATCAACATGAGAATAAGTCATAACCTCCCAAGGTATGTAAACATATAATGACTTCCACTGAAAAAATGTGGTCTAGCCTTGTATGCAAGAGATCAAGGGAATCTATGGTATATTGATAACAGTTGCTCAAAACACATGACAAATGATAGGGATAAGTTTGTTTCTTTTAATGAAATTAGGAAAGAAAAGAATGTGACTTTTGGTAATAATTCACCTGCCACGATTAAAGGAAAAGGATCTGTGGTATTGAAAGAAAAGGTCAAATTTGAGAATGTATTATTTGTTGATGGGTTAAAACATAACTTGTGTGTTAGTCAAATGTACGATCAGGGGCATGAATTTATTTTCAAGTCAAAAAATTACTTGGTCAAAAAAATTAGATACAACTAAGACCATAATCAAGTGAACTAGAACTCCAGACAATCTTTATATCCTAGAAGGTGGAAAAGAGCACTGGTTTTTGGGAAAATCTAAAGAAATTTGGCTATGGCATAAAATATTGGGGCACCTCATCTTTTCTTAACTATATAAATCAAGCAAAAAGGGAGTAGTTTGCGACTTTCCATACATCTCTTGGCTTGAAAATAGTATCTGCAAATCATGTCAATTTGGTAAGCAATCAAGAGTTAAGTTTAAAGCTAAAGAATGCACTTCAAGTAAATCCCTTGAACTTGCTCATACAAATTTATGTGGACCTATGAGAAACAAGTCTCCTCGTGGTGAATAATACCTGATGTTATTAATTGGTGACTTCACAATAATATGTTGGGTCGGTTTAATAATGTATAAATATGTGACATTTGAAAAAATTCAAATATTCAAGGCTATGGTGGAAAATGAAATGGAATTAAAAATAAAGTTTCTTAGATTTGATAGAGGAGAAGAGTTTATATTAGATGAATTTTTCAATTTTTATGAGAAACATGGCATCAAAAGTTAGTTTTCCTTAGCTAAAACTCCTCAAAAAGATGGAGTGGTAGAAAGAATGAACAAAACAGTTCAACAAATGACATGTGCCTTTCTTGATGAGTCAGGAACACCTAACTCCTTCTGGGGAGAAGTAGTACAAACAATTTTCGATATACTTAACAAGGCCCATGTTCGAGTAAACAATGATAAACTCTATATGAACTCTGGTATGGCAAACATGCATCTATCAAATACTATAGAATATTTGGAAGAAAATGTTTGATAAATAAAAATGATGATAAGATTGGAAAATTTGAACCTAGAGATGATGAAGAAATCCTTCCGAATACTCTTCCAGAAGTAAAGGATATAAATGTTCTAATAAGAGGCTCCAAAATATTGTGGAAATATGATCTCAGTGGAAGCTGTGATTATGAAAAATTAGTATTTTACATTTTGTATGTGTTTCTTGTGAGGAAAAGTCATGTATGCAGGTGGATTTTGAGTTAGACAATTGTGTATGGTTTTCTATGATAGTAAAGGAACGACACAAATTTACGGGAAGCTCCTCATATTTTTCCATCAATTCATTACTAGTGTTCTCGTTATGATATTGGTTTGTTGCAGGTTGTTGATAATAACCTTACGAAAGTTTCGAAATGTATAAAAGAGTATTGATTCCTAATGAGTGATGAATTGTTGTTGATGATATGTCTCTTTGCTATTGCTAAGAAGGATATAATGTGATCATAATTAATAATGAAGAGTTGTCATAGGTTCAAAGGGGGAATCTTCTATCCTTCTGACAGTTTATTGTTGGCATCATGGTTTTCATAGGATCTCAACAAAGTTACAAATCAAACAAGAACTATTAACTCAGAACGACAACTCTAGCCCAAAACCCCAAAAAAACATGAAAAATAGCCCGAAAACGAAAGTGTTGATTCTGCATCACCACTTCTTTTTTGGGGTAAATTTTCAACATTTTTTAAAAATGACAATAAAAGCCGATAAAAGTCAATTTTTTTGGTGCAAAAAACACCCTAGCGTTGATGCTGGAATACCATCTTTTTTTGGGGAGTAAATTTTAAATATTTTTTAGCAATAGCATTACAAACAAAATATCATGACTCCAAAAAACTTTAAAATTCCAACAATTTTTAGGCATGGCATCAACGATAAAATATCATCTCTCTAAAATGGCTTAAAATTCCAACAATTTTCAACGATGACATTAAAGATAAAATACTTATAACTCAACCATAGCATTAAAAAAAATATTGTGACTTAGAAAAACCTGAAATTTTGACAAATTTTCAACCATGGAATTAAAATCAAATATCACAACTACAAAAAACCTTGGGTTTTCAATATATTTCAACCATGGCATTATGGAAAAATTATGTGACTAAAAAAAACTTTAAAAATGAACACTTGAATGAAAGAGCCATTATACCAAGAGTGATTTCTTTTTTAAACGCTAAAAGTAAAACTATTTTAAATTCTTAGCATAAGAAAACACATTGCAATGAAAATCTAAAAATCAACTATCAAATTGATATGCAGTGTAGGTGAACTCAACCTATTGTAATGAAATCTTAAAAGTCAACCATAAAATTGACATAGTGTGGAGGCAAACTTGATCCATTACAACAAAAACTTGAAAATCAACTATCAAATTGACACATAATGGGGTCGGGTTGTCGATGATTGACGCGGATCATGCAAAAAAAAGAGAACAATATATAATATATAAATAATAAAGAATGAAAGATACAACAACATTAGAGAATAGTAAAACACAAAAGTTTAAAAAAAAATATTTATATTAAATATATTTGAAACTTAAAAAAGATAAAAAATGACAAAAAATAAAAGATAAATATTATATCAAATATCTTGGGAGGAATCTATAAAGTACGTTGAGGGATGCTTACTATGTTTCATCAATCATCATCATATATATATTACTATATATATATTTTTATATATCAGGCATAGAAATTGTTTAAAAAAAAAAAATAAGAAAATAAAAAGGATTTAAAACCACGAAGAAAAAACAAAAATATTTCAAAAAAATCACAAATTTATAGAAAAAATTTAATTTAACACAGGAAAATAAATTAATAAATTTTGAAAATAAACAAAAAAAAAAAAAAAAAAAAAAAAAAAACAAATATTTAAATCATAAAAGTGTGAAAATATAATAAATAAGTTGTATATTTAAAAAAATTAATAAAATAAAATAAACATTAAATATTAAATTTTTTTAAGCAAAAACCTTTATAGAAAAAAAATAAAAATCATAGCTAAAAAATAAAAATCTAAAAATAAAGTAAAGAAAAAAAAACAAAAATATTATAAAAAATTTAAAATAATAATAAAAAACAATTACAAATATAATTTAATTTAATTTAAAAAAATAATTAAAAAAATAACCCTCATTCCCCACCTAGTCAAAGGTCAATTTTCAAGTCCCCTCCACTAGCCTTACAGTGACCTTCCAGCCTCCACTTGGTCGAGGACCAATTCCCCGATTGAACCTCGACCAAGTTAATGGCAGAAGTGTCCTCAGACACATAATTTTATTAATCAGAAAAAAACAATTACATAATTGATTTTGCAAGAG
>APFE030921259.1:347-54979 GCA_000404065.3 Pinus taeda
AAGGCTTTGTATAATTCCTATGTATTTCCACCTTGTATGATAATACAGATAGTGGGGTTTTTAGTTGAGGCTTTCCCCAAAGTATTTTCATGTGTATTATGCATTGATTCTTCTTCTTTTGATTATATTGTTCAGCTCGATCTTTAAGCTTCCACAAATTGACAGTAGAAGTAGGTTATAGTATTTTGCTTTGATTTATATTGCATTATCAGGTTAACCTACCAAAAAATATTATACATGGTATTAGAGATGGATTTGTAGAAATATTCTACATAGTATCGGAGATGTGAACAATATACTGAGAAGAGAATTCGAAGTTTGAAGTTTGGGGTTGTAGGTGTAAATCGAATTCATATCATACTTCAGGATTGGCCAATGATGCTCTATGACTTGAGACTTGAATATGCCTTGGAAGGTAGCTCGAATTACATAGCATGGAAAGATACAATGGAGGATGTATTAGAAGACAATGGCTTGAAGGAATTCATTGATCAAGAAATCCCAAAGCCAGCTTCAACTAATGCACAAGAGTTAGTTGAGTGAAAGAAATGTGTGGAGAAGGCGAGATGGATCATCCTTGAGGGAGTTCGAGACCATATTGTCTTGAGTCTCCATGGGAAGGATACTCCATGTTCAATGTGGAAGACATTGAAGGACCTATACCAGAACAGTAACGACCAGAGGAAATTGGCGCTCAAGGATAAGCTTGGAAGAATCAAGATGGAGAAGGGTGATATTATTTCCACATATTTAAAAAAGCTTACCACTTGCAGAGATGAGCTTAGCAGTGTGGGAATAACTACTACCGATTATGAGATGGTGAACCTCACTCTCCTTGGCCTTCCAAAGAGTTTGAATGTGTAATGTACCTAGGGGGGATAATATAGGGTACAAAGGGAGGTACCCAAGGGAATAATGTAATAATGGGATGGGCCATAGTAATAAATAAGGTGGTTAACCCGTATCATGTAAGGGACCACAAGTAGTTAGTAATAATATAATGGGCCCATGGTATTAGATAGATGGTATTGAGAGAACCATGGTATTGACCCATGGTATTGTATGTATGAGGCCTATCTAGAGGCTAGAGACTCCCCATTGAAAGATGTCAAGGAATATTGTATGAACAGGCATATGTCTTGTGGAGTGTTCTCCTTCCTTAAGGAGTGAATGTATGGTGTTGCCCTACCTTAAGGGTTTTGATAATAAAGAAGCATTTCTATCTATTTCTATTTTATTCGTGGGTTATTTCTATTATCATAATATCTTTGGGTTAGTTCTTTCAGATCTTGCACCAGGACATCTAGATCTGCGCCGCAAATTCGCTGCCCCGAAAAATTGTCTCCAACCCTACTGATTTTTTGATCAACGATATCTCCTTCATCCGGACTCCGATTTGACCGTTTTTTTTTTGAAATCGGCTATTTTTTCACAAGGAATACAGATCTGCAATCCGTTTTTTCTGATCTTGAACCAAAACGTACAGATCTGATCTGCAAAGTCGCCACCAAAAAAAAAAAAAATCCTTGCAAAAAATAAAAAAAATTCTCCACGGTTTGCCCAAGAAAGTGCTCTGATACCACTTGTTGTAGGTCTAACCCAAAGATATTATGATAATAGAAATAACCCACGAATAAAATAGAAATAGATAGAAATGGTTCTTTATTATCAAACCCTTATGGTAGGGCAACACCATACAATCACTCCTTAAGGAAGGAGAATACTCCACAAGCCATACGCTTGTTCATACAAGAATACTTCTCTTCATCATCATCCATGTGGAGTCTCTAGCCTCTATATAGGCCTCATACATACAATACCATGCATCAATACCATGGTTTACTCATACCATCAACCAATACCATGGGTCCATTACATTATTATTAACTACTTGTGGTCCCTTACATGACATGGGTTAACCACCTTATTTATTACTATGGCCCATCCCATTATTACATTATTACCTTGGGTACCTCCCTCGGTACCCCATATTACCCCCTAGGTACATAACAACACATGTGCCACGATCTATCCTTCTTATGCACCAATACTACTCAAGAAAAAATAAAACTTTGAGTAGGTTTAATTATACCAACCTCTAACATTTCTGCAGCCATACAATCAATCTCACTCTTTTGCACATAGGGATATTTGTAAGGCCTCATGTTTGGAGGAACAGTTCATGGAATCAAATGAATAGCATGATCATGATCAAGAAAAGGTGGGAAGCCTCTGGGAATCTCAAATACCTTGGAATGATTGTGCAAGACTTTTTAGCGATCTATAGAAATAGATGATCTCGATGTTTGAATCTCTAAGTGGAAAAATTGTGCAATTACGCCTTGTTTTTCTTTATTTATATGCATTGTCATGCCATTACAGCTGATTAACTTTCCTAGTTTCCCTATGATAACCCTTAACTCAGCTACCTTTCCTTCCCAAAAAGATATCAAGAAACGTTCTTGAAAATTAAAATCTATCGTACCCAAATATTGTAGCCATTGGACTCCTAGTACAACATCAACGCCGCCCATTGGAATGGAGATAATTAGAATTTTCGATACATATTCCCCCATGGTTAGACTGAGATTATGGAATTTTCTAGAACAATTTATAGTTCCTCCATTTGCAACCATCACTTGACACTGTATTGTTGGATATAGGAAGCAATTCAATTCCTTGGCTATCTTAGAACGAATAAAATTATTGTTACTACCTGAATCAATCAAAATTATCACCTTTTTATTCTTGATTTATGTCCTTCTATCTTGAGAGTTTGGGGAGTAGTAATTCTTGCCAATGTAGTACAATATATGGTCGGATTCATTTATTCTTTCTCTGGGGTTGGTTCCTGGTGTATATGCTTTTCTTTTGATGTTTCTTGTTCCTTTTCTTCTTCTTCTTCTTCTTCATAGTCTATATAAAATAATTTCTTCTCAACACACTTATGACCTTTAGTTTAATTTCTATCAAAACTAGATTATTTCTGATCCTATTTGATTTCTTGCAGTAAATGTATTGATTTCAGTGTAGATGGTGATTTCTAATCCTATTTTATTTATTGCACTAGATGCATTGATTTCAGTGTAGATGGTGATTTCTAATCCTATTTGATTTATTGCACAAGATGCATTGATTTCAATGTAGATGTTTATTTCTAATCCTATTTGATTTCCTACACTAAATGCATTGATTTCAATATAGATGATTCCTAATCCTATTTGATTGCATGCACTAAATGCATTGATTCCACTGAAGATTGTTATTTCTAATCCTATTTGATTGCTTCCATTAGTGTATTTATTTCAATGTAGATGTTGGTTTCTAATATTACTTTCTTACTTGTACTAGATGCATTGATTTTAATGTAGATGTTGATCACTAATCCCAATTGATTTCTTTCACTAAATGCATTGATTTTGGTGTAGATGGCAATTTTTAATCCTATTTGATTTATTGCACTAGATGCATTAATTTCAATGTAGATGTTGATTTATAATTATATTTGATTGCTTGCTCTAGGTGCATTGATTTCAGTGTAGATGATTTCTAATCATATTTGATTGCATGCACTAAATTCATTGATTTTAGTGTATATGGTGATTTCTAATCCTATTTGATTGCTTTCACTAGATGCATTGATTTCCATGTAGATATTGGTTTCTAACCTTATTTTCGTATTTGCACTAGATCCATTGATTTTGAATGTAGATGTTAATTTCCTATCCTAATTGGTTACTTGGATTAGATGCATTGATTTTAGTTTACATGGTGTTTTATAATACTATTTTATTTCTTGCATTAGATGCATTGATTTGATTATATATGTTGATTTCTCATTTGATGCAATTGGATGTATGATGGTACATTAAGTTTAAAGTGATTGAATCAATAGTGCAATGATTTCAATGTAAGTGAAAAAATTTATTGACAATGTACATTGATTTTTCTGTTATAGTAATTCAACCTATAAATATTGGAGAGCAAAGAGAGATAAGGTATGATGTTTACCGCAACAACTCGATCTAAATATTTAAAGGGCTTACAATTTCAACTTTCCTTTCCATATAATCGATATGAAAATATCAGAAAACTAACAAGCATGACAATAAGAATATTAGAAGGAAATAGTTTGAGATTGACCACAATGAACACTATTTGTAATTGGCTACAATTTTATTATTCACATTTTCTATCATTCAAAACTATTACATTGTCACATTGCATTCAAAATTTTTATTTCAACAATTTTCGTCATTAAAGTTATTGATAATATTTATCACTAAGATGGTTTACCAATATTAGATGTTTTTCACATATTATTGATAAAATTAATCATATGTTTGATAGATTTTCCTTGGCCACACACGACTGAAACCAGCCTAGACACATCTTAAGTCCAGATCTATCAAGCACTGAGAGTGATCAAATATATCAAGGTGCAAACCTTTCCTCATGTTTTCCACTCAAAAAATAGGTTTTCACCTTGAGAGATTCAATCGCTTTTGGTGCTTGATAGATCCAAAATTAAGATGGATCTAGGCTGGTTATAATGAAGTTAACAAATCTAATTTAGAAGAATTGACTCTGTGTATGTCTAAATGATTATGGAGTTTCTAGAATGAACCCCATATATTATGATTTATACCAATCCACTTGACTTGAAAAATATGCAACAAATTATCGAAAGTTGTTTTTTTTGTGTCCTAAGATAAAGCACCAATTACATGAAAAATAAGCTCCATTATTCACAATTTTTTGAGATACGTTGACCAGATAAACCTTCATCATGTGTTAGAAAAGACTATTTATCATTTGATTAACAAAGACAAGTCATCAATCATGTCTAAGGAAGTGATTCTCGTAAATGCAAGTTGAGGCCCAGTGATTAATGAAGCAAATATCGTGGACTATTTGAAAGAAAATACTATGTTTCGTGTAGGGCTAGATGTGTTTGAGGATGAATCATACATGAAGCCTGGTCTTGTAGAAAAAATAATAATTACGATGGATATGTTGACCATATAGACTAGCACATCTGGAATACACGCCAAAAAAAGTCCATTGCTATACATCTTGTAGGTGAAAAAATAATTCACAAATCACATTATTTCATGCCCAAAACAACAAAATTCTAGGAGGTCAAACAAGTCAATGTTTATTTGAGATGAGATCCCAGGAAAGCCAAGTTGTAAAACCATTAATTGAAAGACTAGAGACAGGGAATAGTCTTGGTTTTTCTCACCCACTTTGCCAAAACCACTAGAGGGGAGTCCCAGAAGGTGGTTTATTGTTTTCTTAAAATAGCCAGTGGTTTGTTGACGGGTGTGTGATGACCACCTAGGGCTTGCATCACTTCCATGATGGCCTTAATAATGTTATTATATGTTAATTACAAAAATTAAAAATGCCTCTGTATGTTTTGTCAAAAGTGTCACACAACATTAATGTTGATCAAAAACCTCATAATAAAGTCATGGGTTCACAGACTCAGCAATAAAAAGTGAGTTTGATTCCAAGATTCGAGAAACATTACAGTATGTTTTATTTCTTGTCCTCTTGTATTTAAAGTTTCATGTTTTATTTTTCTTCTACTAGTTAAGTTTACGATGCAGTAGGGATTGTTTATGCACCAAAGTGGTGTTATATTTTAAAAGTTCGAGAAATTGTTGTTGATGCTCGATGTCATATTTCACTGTTTGAACCTTTTTCTTCTTGATATGTCCTTTTATCTTGAGAGTTTGAGTAGTGGTAATTTCTGCCAATGCATTACAAGATATTGTTGGACTCATTTCTTAATGCTCAATGTCATCTTTCACTTCTTGAACATTTTTCTTCTTGATATGTCCTTCTATCTTGAGAGTTTAAGGATTGGTAATTCTTACCAATGCTTTAGAAGATATATTTGGATTCATTTCTTCCTTCTCTCGGGCTAGTTCCTGGTGTATATCCTCTTCTTTTGACATTTCTTAATCCTTTTCTTCCTCCACTTCACAATGTATGTAAAATAATTTCTTCTCAACACACTTATGACCTTTAGTGTATTTGCTATCACAATTGTAACAAAGCCCTTCTTCTCTTTTTTCTTCCAATTTTTTCGGTGTAAACCTTGTAGGTTGTGGAAGGCTAGGAGCAAACACACATCCATATTTATCGCTGTGAGTGATAGGATTCCTTGTTTCCATAATTCTACTTTCAATTTTTCTTGCCAACTTGAATGCCTTCTCTAATGAATCAGGTTCCCAAAGACGAGCCTCATGTTGAATGTTATCCTTTAAAGTCCCTATGAAGGCATCAATCCTTTGCTTCTCTAGAATACCATTTACCCTTATATTCAATTTTTGGAAGTCCTCAATGTGCTTTTCCATTGAACCCTTTTGTTTGAGATTTATCAACTATCTAAAGAAGTTGTTTCTCTTTGTATCCTCATAATATGCTATCATTTCCTCCGTGAAAATTGACCAGGTGACAAGTGATTTACGAGCAAAAAGTCACTCTATACCATACAAACTGATTTGGTTCTAAATATAAATATGCAATATGTACATTTTGTAACAGTCGTATATCATGTAGATAAAAATATTGCTCCATCTATAGTATCCAATTTACTGGATAGCAAAACAAGCTCTAAAATTCAGGCCCACATTGCACCACGATTTCAGCTCAAATGGGTTTTAATTTGAGAGTTTGAATCATTGTAGAAAGAAAATTATAGCAAAACTTCCACGTTGATCTATTTGAGATGGAATTTTGGAGTTTGTAAAAACCCTAACGTCCTTAGATCATATCTCCATAAATATAGCGAGAATATCTGAAATTTGGACCCGACGTTCGTAAAGATTGTTTCTGAAATGAGTTTGTTTTAAGTTCTGAAACTTCGTAGCGAAAATTCCACAATGACCTAACAGTGAAACCCTAGAATCCAAAGCTCTCCTACCAAATGTTACGAAACCAACTCACAAAAAAGATAGAGAAAAAGATCAACGCCTTAGAAATTAGTCTCTTCAAGGGAGCAACCTCCTTTACATTACGAAAATGCACAATTTTTGGATGATACAAATGACAAGACCTACTTTCTATATATAGGAGTCTAAGGGGTCATAATATAATTAGAGCTGACATAACAATAATAATGTAAGGTCACACCAATAAAAATATTGGACTTCTATGGGGCACAATAATAACAATATGGGAACTAAATCGACACAACAATATATGGTTAGCCTAATATTATGGAATTTTCCAGAACAATTTATAGTTCCTCCATTTGCAACCATCACTTGACGCTCTATTGTTGGATATAGGAAGCAATTCAATTCCTTGGCTATCTTACAATGAATAAAATTAGGGTTACTACCTGAATTAATCAACATTATCACCTTTTTATTTTTGATATGTCCTTCTATCTGGAGAGTTTGGGGAGTAGTAATTCTTTCCAATGCAGTACAATATATGCTCGGATTCACTTATTCTTTCTTTGGGGTTGGTTCCTGGTGTATATGCTCTTCTTTTGACGTTTCTTGTTCCTTTTATTCTTCCTCTTCATAGTCTATGTAAAATAATTTCTTCTCAGCACACTTATGACCTTTAGTTTAATTTCTATCATAACTATAACAAAGCCGTTTTTCTCTTTTTTCTTCCAATTACTGTGCTGTCAACCTTGTAGGTGTTGGAAGGATAGAAGAAGCAACACTTCCATATATATAGTTTTGAGTGGTGGACTTCTTTGTTTCCATTTATGGTTGCTTACTAGGTGTTTCATTTTTCTTACTTTGAGTCATTTTGGAATAAAACAATGATATTTATGCTTCAATATGCCACTTGGATCACTTCAAACTGATCTTTCAAACAAAACCTATGCAAATTTTAAAACAATACACACTTTTTTCTTGCTTTGTAGGAGCTCAGTATTGAATTTTTTGTATCTCTATAAATTTGGATCTTCAAGGTTTGAAATAAGGTCTTATGGTATCCCTCTATGTCTTCTTTCCAATGCCACAAGTCAAACTAAATTTTGATTCTTCAAGGTAGAGTTATGTCCAATCTCCATTGATGCCCTGATTATGGACTCATTCAGTACAATGAAATTGTACAGAGTTCCACGTGCCATTGTTTTTACATTCGGCAATGAAAATGATACACAAGATACTACAATCTGTTCAATTGTGGAAATGCTTTTCAAAATTCAAATCCAATACTCGTAGAGGACAATATGATTATTTTATCAAGGCCACCTATGTGAGATGAAATTTTGGAGCATGCAAAAACCCTAACTTATGTGGATCATATCTCTCAAAATATAGCAAATAAATAGCTGAAATGTTTACACACATTTCATCATGATTTCAGCTCCTCGTGGTAAAACTTTTAGCTTTTGAAACTTTGTAGAAAAATAGTTATAGCAAAAGTTCCACAATGACCTGTTTGCAATAGTGAAACCCTTGAAACCAAAGCTCTCATACCAAATGTTATGCATCCAGCTCAGAAAAGGATAGATCAACGAATAAGAATGTATCCTCTTTGAGGGGAAAACATCCTTCACATTACATAAATGAAAAATTCTCGGATGATACAAATTAAAATACCTCCTTTCTATATATATGAGTCTAAGGGGTCACAATATAATCAAAACCTACGTAACAATAATAATTTGCACAATAATAACGATAGTCGACTTTGATGGGGCACAATAATAGCAATATGGGGACTACATGGGCAAAACAAGAAAAGATGGGGCTATGCCAAAAATAAAAATAAGGTGCTACACTAGTAGTATATGGACCTAGAAATGTTACTACTCGAAATAAACAAAAATAACACACTAATTATGCTAAACCAATTTTAAGTTACCTATGCATACAACACGGCAATCACACAACAACACATGCCATAACTCTATGACAAAGAAAATGAGGAAAGAAAGAGATTAGGAAGCAGAACTCTAGGGTATTCCATAACCAACTAGGTAAGAAAAGGGTGAGAAATTTTAATGAATGACCGTGGTACCTCTAAGGGAGATGGGAATAAATAAAACATTTGTGTTGAACCCAAGCCCTCCAAGTTCTAGTCAATTTCATCACCTGATGGGTACCTTAGTGAAGTAAACGTAGCGTAACACTTGAAAGTAAGATAAATCTCATTGATTCCACAAGCTTATTAAGAGGATGATTACAAATTTTGGGTAGAAGGACTCCAAATAAAGACCTCTCTAGTCATTCCTATCCGTCACCAAGCTGAAAATGCTACAGTAGAAGAGTACAACTACGTAAAACGGCCAAATGGGCATGACAATTAGATTATAGGTGCATAAAACCTCTCACCCTCATGAAAATGTTTTATGAATAAACAAAGTGAAATGAGAGGTGAAAGAGTTGAGATTCGAGTAGATAAACCACAACCCTAGATTGAAATCATGTAAATCGTTGCGATAGATGGAGCCCAATACTAATGGAATGTTTTAATCAGATGGACATTTGACATGTGCTAGTCTCATTTCACCAAGTGTAAGCATATGAGCACAGTAAAAATCTATAGAGCACCCCTTACATCCCACATTGGTGCCTGATTAGGTGAATTTACATGTTAGAAATAATGAATGGACTATAGAAACGTAGGTTGGATATAAGCTTAACTAGACCCCCAAGTGGTCAGACATATTAGATGCCTTAGAACTTAAGCAAGGTACAATTTAGATAAGGACATACCAAAATTACCTCATCGGGTAACGATATTTTTATCATTAGAAGTATCTATACAAAGTATACTAAAACAATGAGTATATCTACATCAAGGATATACATATGGAGTGAGATGGCTAATTGATTACCAAATTTCATCGTGTGAATTTTACGATAGAATGTTATGTTCTAAACTCAAATGTATGTATTATTATTAGAGGCCAGTGCATGTTACAAGGAGACGATATCCATGTAAAACATTGTAACTAAAAAAAAAACAAATATAGGCAAAAATTGGGTACGTGAAAAACGGTATCAGAGCATAATTTCAAAAACTAGGCCTATGAGAAACCACTAGAGTGAATAAACTTGTAAATAATGGTGTATATTGGTTTCATTCCTTAGTGAACCTCAGCTTCATCAAACAGCTATCAGTCCTCTCATAACGCGTCCGTGGTGTTTTGCTTCAATCCATAGACTCGGTCTTTCTTCCACCTGTATAGATGATATCCCATTCATTAATCTCAAACTCCATGGGTTGTTTCAAACTTGTGGACCTGCTACATGAGAGGAATGGTCGCCTTGTAAGATTTTCCTTCGGTACATCTCAGACATGTACTTTCATGCTCTTTTTGAATTCAAGCTTACTTGTCACCATCTGACTCATAGACCTCCAATGCTATGTGTCAATGGACGTGGTCCCCAGTAGACTTCCTGTAACTTAATCCATCCTTGAACTCAAAAGCATCTTTGAAAATTATATTTTCAAACACGTACCTTTCCATCGATGAATGGCACCTTAAAACCTTCGACGTCCATTCTTGGGGTTCCTTCTTTCCTTGAAGAGTCAAATGTGTCCTTGATGACCTGCATCTCTTCCATTCGGACACTCCTTCGCATAAGGGCTAAACTCATAACCAAGACATCTACCTTTCCATCCACCCTTAGATCTGAACTTCTCAATGAAGTGATCTTTAGGTAGGCTATCAAAATTTCTGCTACGCCATTCTCATAATATGCTCTGCTTCGAATTCACCCTAGGTGAATTATGAATAACCCATTGATCCTTCTATCTTGACCCAACTGTATTTGGTGATTTCTCTTTCAATCTTGCTTGGGCATTGTCTTCACCTCAGCTCTGATGCCATGTTAATTTTAGGTATGTTCTATGCTAGAGAAATTTATTTAGATTTTCATGGTTATGAATCACATCAGCATTAAGATAAACTAAAGATAGAACATAAATATAAATCGCATAAGACATGCCAAGACAAGAGGACACAAGATGTGGCGGTAGCGAGGGACAAACTCCATAATGTGGGGAAACCCTTGATCAATTTTTCTTTTATGTTCTTCAAAGTTCAGCAGAGAAAGTGAGAGAGAGTATACATTTACAATAGAAGTCAATACTTTGACTTATGATATCTACGGAGATCAATTGAAGACATATTGCTTCAACTGATTCTCTAAGGTGACTTCTTCACCTATTATAGTGTTGTACCTTGTCCATTTCTTGCACCTTACCGTGTAGCACCATCATTATACATCATACTATGCTGCCCATACATCATGCTCTTCATGCATCATGGTCTCCATGATCATGCTGCCCATTCATCATGTAGCTCCTGGCTAATGTGCATCATCATCATTATGCTACATGTGCATCATCATGCTGAAACATACTATGTTTCCCATACATCATCTAGCTCCTGGCTAATGTGCATTATCATCATTATGCTGCATGTACATCATCATGCTGCAACACTATAACACTGTCATCAACCTTAGCTGTTTGCTATGGCTTGCAGCCTAGCAAAGTAGCTAGGCTATAGATTCCAAATCCTCCATGCAGTCTCAAACTACACAATCATGTTGTCATCTACAGTAATCCGTTTTCAATATATATATTGCCTGAGTGTGAAAGATGTGCATGTATATATATTGATTGCGCGTATATATATATATTGCCTGAGTGATAGCGTGTTGCCTGAGTGACTGCGTGTGTATATATATTCATTGAGTTGTGTATCCACCTGGGTTGTGCGCATGTATATTTATTGAGTTGTTGTTGTTTATCCACATACATTCATGAAGTTGCCGCTTACATCACTGTGTGGACAACATATATATATTTCATATATTACAGTGTTCCATTCTAGTCAGCAACGATGATCTCAGATAGGCTCTTCTAGCCTTTTTCTATCCTCAAACTTCATGAAGACTCATCCCATACATAACAATCTCTCGATTTGTAATTTTTTGATGCTAAATGGATGACTATTATAGGTCAGCGAAGACAAAACCCTTTTCTTTAGTATAAGGATGCACGTAATGGGAGAGATAGGGCTCCTCTAGCCTTTAGATGTCTTTTGTCTCTTTGGTATTCATCTATCATTCCAATCTGGGGCTAGATTAGATCTACAACCCAATAGTATTCCCATGAAACCCTAGATCAGAGTAGAATGCCACCTAAGAGAACAGACTTCATATGACAGAAAAAACCTTCTCAAATGACTACTGCTACCTTCTCTCGTTTATCCTTTCACTTTGCTTTCCTTCAAGAATGATTCAGGATTGAATGTGTGTATGCATATTGCTAGGGCACCTTTTTATGTGATTTATAATAATAAAATATTAAATTAAAATCACCACAACTTATTTCCATGCCCATGAGAATCCATAGAATTTTCGAAGAAGGTTAGCACTTACAATAAAAATAAAATTCTCTAAAGTAGGTCACACAGTAACAACCATAGATATCTAGAAAAAACAAGGTAGAATGAGCTTAATACACTTAGTTTCATGCCACATATTTGTGCATGACGATTGCAAATGAGTAAGTAACTTACTTGGCACGTAAAGAAACACAAAGATGGTGGAACAAACCCTTGAGATACAATGAAACGTCCACTTGTTCGTCATAATTTCCAATATTCTCCTTTCAACTTTATTTAGTGTATTCCTTACAAGGTGGACATCCATCATAAATAATTGGCAAAAACCACTCATGTACAAGTTCCATCATCATGGGGTCATTGCCTGCCAATATCTATTGACACAGTTGAAGACGAACAATGCAAAAACACCATCCTTCTATTGTTCCTCCATTATATATTTTACCAGCAAATCCTTATGTTGAATTGTTTTTCTTCGTTACTTGGAGCATCTGAACCAAGTTGTAGGAATATATATTCCTTTAGAATTGTCCTTTGCCCTTGTGCCCCACCCATAAAATAATGGTAGATTACACCATGAAATAACTCTTGTTGTGGAATTTTGGTACCACCAATCTGTTACCAGGTGAAAACAAAAGAATAAAAATGGATTGCACTCTACCCTTTGCTTTCGAGTCATGACTTCACAATGCAGATGAAAAAATAATCTTATTTGATAAAATGCCTCTTTATTTTGTTTGATTCGACAGGGAAAGTAAATGAATGCAACTAGCTACAAAATAATTCATAACCGATTCTCAACATCAACCATTGTTTGAAATTAATTTTATTTAATTTGTTAATTTAGATCTCTTCCCAAATGAATTATAAATAAATTTAACTTCAAATATGAAATTCGCAAGTAAAAATTTCATTTTTTATTATGTCTTGTGATTTGTAGTGGCGTTAGGGATATACATATTCCACCCATTAAAGATAATTCCATCCTTGGTGTTCATCTCTAATTTATACTCATTACATTGATCTTAGAACAATGAAAAGTGTATCCTTCCACTTCCAATGAAGGATTTTGTTTCCAAGAAATACCATTAAATACAACAATAATATCTTTATCTATAATCATAAGCATTTACATCTTTAAAAAATATTCAATCTTTATGTTCAATAATTTATCCATTGCTCAATTTTATAACAAGCAAAAACAAAGTTTATATACCAACGTACTGTTACTTTCCAATTACTCTTGGAAATCATGGTCACTTTATGCATTAAGTTTAATTAAATGTGGTTTATCAACTATGATAAGAACTCTAAGCATGTTTTAATTTCCCAACAACAAGCACCTAGGATTATTTCACAACCTCCATTGCATGCACCCAATTGGGTATGACCCACAAATGCAATTAGTATCTCTTAATCATAATCACATTACTTTTAATCATAGTTTTTCAATCAAATAAAGTGCTTTAGCTATTAATAATTTATGCAATGTCAAGTGATATTTTAATCACAATACTTCTATAAGTACTTAGAGAGCACCTACCTCTCCAATCATCGAAATGATCAAAGTAGTCATAGTTGCACCAAGTGCATATGGTCTTAGCCCCTCCTAAAGACATCCACAATACTAGTAATACAATAGAGGGGCTACACATCCAATAATTCCTCCCAGAGCTCTAGGATCCTTTCCTCTATGGATGTATAGGAAATTCTTATACAATCATACAAAATGTTTAATCATCACTTACCTGGTTTGCCACGAAAACCATACTAGGGAAAATAATTCTCCTCCCAATAATTGGAAACTTGTTTCCACAACTAGAATGAGCCAATTTCACATCCAATATGATTCCGCAATAGTGATCAAACTTGGTCTAAAACACAATTACACTTTCCCGCATCTTTCATATTCCTTTAAAAGTTTCCTGTGTTGAAGAATTTAAAGCTCAAAAACTCACTCTTTTGGGCCTTCTCCAATAGGCTCCAAAACTAGCAAGGTCACCTAAAGCTTTTGCCCTCTCCCCATCTTGGACAAACTTTTTCCCTTATTAAGATCATTTATCTCTAGGGAGAGGAAATGTGGGCAAGAAATTAACTCTGTTGATGGGCTTGCTTGGGCATTTCCCTACTATCCTATAAATGTCTAGGATGCAAAACTCTATTTTAGCACATTTTCCCACTGTAATTTACATAACTGACCATATGCACATTAACATTAAGGTATAAGGAACATTGACGTAAATCATGTATTCACATTTGACCCTTAACATGGGCCCCATAGTCTATAAATTTAAATTTGACAAGAAATCATAACCGAAATCCCATGTCATATACGTGGTATTCATTTCAAAATTACTATATTTCTCTATGTATAATCTTTCATTTCATTATTTTAGACATTATTCTTAACATTTATGGCTCTAAATCACGTTGCAACATGTTACCTTTCACTTTGCTTCATTATGTATCCCTTCCTTAACCTCACTAGCAACATTAGTTAGAACTACTTTTAATAAAGCCAAACCTTATACAAAATATATTATCAATTCTTCTTTTCACATGCATGAATGTTCCTAATATTTCAAAAATGTATAAAGCTATTGGTCTTATTAAACCATAAACCATTTACATGAATTAAAAGTAAACATAAAAAATAAGGATACATGTTCTAGATGCTACATATAAGGAACTTTAAAACAAAGTTTCCATGAAGTTGTTTTCCAAGCAACAATTAAGGGAAAAGAACCTTCTATAGTATATAACGAGTCTAATCCCATTGACATTCACCATAGTTCCAATTTATGAAAAATGGAATTTCATTTTATGTCTATATATATAATGACTACTCATTACGCAAAATTACTAAAATGAAGTCAATCACATGGAATTTTGTTGGTTAAACAAATTAGCGATGCTAATCCTAATACCCCTCTATTTCGTACATTTAATGTTGACTATTCAAGGCATGAACATATTGTTGGATTTAATGGCTATGGAAGCCATGTGTAAAAAATTTTGATGATGTAATCAATTTGATTATTAATAAAATAAATAAATTGTTAGAAAAAATCTCAAGAAAAGAACACTAAAGTTGAAATATTTCTTTCCAACTTTGGAAAATCTATGGTTAAGACCACATACTTGACCTTCTGAAAAACCTCCTAAAAATGCGTAGATGAAATTAATAAAAAGCATATTGATTTAACATGATGGGAGAAAAGGATTATGTTAAATCACTTTGTCGGAGAAATATACTAAGTAGGGTTGAATAAAGAGTTGCGGGAGAAAAATGCAAGGTTTCAATAAAAAGAAAGTATTATCTTTCGGGAAAGAAAAAAAAGGCCTAGGAAAAAAGGTTTGTAGACCTTAAAGCAGGATGTTGTTAAAAATATGCTTGGAAGAAATGTATAAAATACACCACATATGAATCAAAGAAGTTGTTGATTCTTATGGAAAGTAGATCTTAGGTCTCGGGAAACTAGAAAAGGATGTTCATGGTCAGGAGGGACATGTTTATTTCCCGAGTGGTTTTCCAAGTTGTAGTTACAATTAGATTCTTTATTATGTACATTATCAATGTCATATATTGTGTAGGTTATATATCATTAACTAAAATGCATGTTATATCGTCATTTATTTAACCTGTCCTTTTTAGTATAATAATTCTAGCTTTTGTTAAAGAAAAAAAATATGTGTACCCCTATATTTAATTATAGTAAAAGGATCATATAATCAGATTATAGGATATGAAAATTAGTATTTCTTAGAGAAATTTATAAAAGTCGAGACAAGTGAAAATTTCCTATTGAGTTATATCATGCTAAATGTAATTAAGGTGAACTGAGTATATTCATATTGATATAAGTGATATGGAGTTAGTCTTATCTCTAATAATGTTCTCTTATAGAATAATGGAGACAAATTCCTTATATGATTGTAACTCGACCTCAACAACATCCTTTTCCCTCCAGTTCGATTTATGTTATCACAATGTTTAGAATACCGTTATTCACATATAACAAAGGTACAATACCTTGGATTTCTGTTTGATGGTGTTTTCTAGTCCATCTAGTAGATATAGTATTGCTTACAAATCTTAAAGGAATCACTTTGGATTATGAGCTCTACCATGAGAGAAGAGGCAACACAAACCCAATTTTCAATAACCATTTATTTAATTGTATATCAACATAATGAGATGAGGTTCATCTATATATAAAATCTCCCAAAATATAGAGCTAAATAAGTATCTTGTATATGTTAATAAGTTGTGTTGCCCTTATTTGATAAAATCAAAGCGTTCTAGTTAACCATGTGACATTTTGAAGGTTACATTATATGAGAGAGACGAAAATGTGTGGTAGTGAGTGCATTACTGTACTAAGCATGTAGGTATACGCAAAGGGTCACTAGCCAATTTAACTGTCATAGGTCATGGAGTCATAGCTCCTAGGAAAATATTAAAGTAGGCTCGAAAGTGACCCTTTAAAATTGCATCTCCTTGATATGGATAAGAGTGATAAATATACGAATCTGATGTTTAATAATTTAAACAAAATTATAAATATTAAAAATTACCAAGGCTACGACCATAAATTAATGCAAACGTAAATCTCTCACTTTATATCAAATCATTAAGATATAACAAGCCATTTAGTCAATCGTGATAGGCCAAGAGACATGTGGGAAATCAAAGAAATCATAACAATATGTCAAAGGATTTTGTCTCGAAGCCAACCTTAATTGATTTAATATCACTATCAAAATATTAATAAATTTACAGAAGGAACCACTGAGCTGAACCATAGGATGAGTATCTAGGGGTCAGCACCTAGTTGAATCCATGCAACCCAACATCATATAGTTGAACAAGAAGGAATCTCCAAACAAGATACTAAAAACAACGATTTATATTAGTTAATGAGGCATGAAATTTTGCATTCATAATTCTAATCACTCAACCAAGAATAAAGTGAACAAACAAATAGAAGATTGTGAAGAGGGAAAACCAAGAGTGGCATAATAAAGGTACATCTATAGTTCAAGGAAATAATGAAGTTGAATAAACAATGCCATAATAATAAACCCCATAAATTATAGAAATGAAATGAAAAATATTGATTTATATATTCTCCAATTGAAGGATGACAAGAGATCATGGATATAATTGTACAATACTTTATATTCGAAAAATAGTCATTCATTAAGCATAGGAGGCCACCGGACTAAATATTGAAAACGACGAGTCATATCTATGCCAAAAAAATGTCTACATAACCCTCATGGGGAGTTTTGTTCAAACCCAAAGAAAAGTTTGTAAGGGGGTCAGACCCCAAACGCAACTCGCCGAGACTTAATAATTGACATTCGGAAGAGGAAAATTACAGGGAATGACCTGAGGCATTGTGAGAAATAGTAAACCTCAATTTAAAATCGCTTCCTTCCCATGCTAGAACGTGCCTGCAATGGCATTATCTCCTAAGGTTAGAAAAAACCCGTGATGACATAGAAAATTTACAAGGACTAAGCTAGGTAGCGTAAAGTATACTTGTTGCAAGTTGTACTATGTAGAACTCCATCCCTACAAATAAAGAATGTAATAGTTTACAAAAGGCATAACAAAAAGAAACCCAAAAACAACAACTATAGGCTCTGTTCGAGGAAATATCAAAGTAAAATATGGAATGCCAAATAAACAATATAAAACAACTTGTATCCCATGAGCAGGCTTGGGTCATCTACGGATAAAACCCATGTAGACCCATGAAAATCACACAACATGCATGCAGTTTCAAGGGTTCTATGTTTGTTATGCAACAAACTCACAAAAAGATAGATCAATGACTTAAAAATTATCCTCTTCAAGGGGTAAACCTCCTGTACATTAGATAAATGAGAAATTGTTGGATGATACAAATGACAAGACCTCCAATATATATAGGAGTCTAAGGGGTAACAATATAATCATAGCCTACATAACAATAATAATGTAAGGCCACAACAATAACAGCTGTGGGCTTCTAAGGGCACAATAATAACAACATGGGGACTACGTGGGCACAACAATAACAATAAGGGGGTTATGCCAACAATAAAAATAAGGGGTTACACTTGTAGTATCTGCACCTAATGTTCCACTCTCCTTCAAAAAATTCATGTCCTAAATACTTGAGTAGTTCTGTAAGATTTGGTTTAAAATTCCCATCCTCCCATGTGGAATATTTAGTGGGTAAGTTCTTCAACTTGATGAGATACTTTGAAATTAATTGATTCTGTAGTTGCCAAGTTCTTATTTCCGTGACTGCTTCAGATTCCAATATGATCTTTCCTTCCTTTTCAAGTTCTAGAAATGTTGTTTGAACTGGGATATTGTCACCTATAACCTTCTTTAAGCATGAAACATGGAAACCTGGGTACACTCAAGAAGATGCAGGAAGCTCTAATTTGTATGCCATAGCACCAATATTTTGTAACACCTTGTAAGGACCAAAATACTTTGGTTATAATTTATTATCCTTCTTAGCTTGCTTGAGGGACATTTGTTTGTATGGTTGTAGCCATAAAAATACCCAGTCACCTACATTAAAAATTCTTTTGATGCGATGTTGATTTCGTTGTTGTTTCATTTGATTATGTTCCAAGGTGAGGTTATCCTTTAAGAGTTCCAGAACTTGTTGTTGATGCCTGATTTGATATTTCGCTACTTGAACCTTATAATATTATCTTAAATATGATGTTTTGGATGGTGGATGACGTCCATAAAGGGCGATAAATGGGGTCATTTTTTCTACAGTATGGAAGGAAATGTTATACCACCATTCAGCCAGAGGTAACCACTTGACCAATTATGTTTATTTATCAGATACAAAGCAATGAAGATATCCTTCCAAATATTTGTTCACTATCTCATTTTTCCCACAAGAATGAGGATGATAAGATGATCTATGATATAATTAAATACCCACCAAGAAAATAATTTTGTCCAAAAGTTTATAGTGGAAATGGGATCTTTGTCACTTACAATAATCTTTGGGTTTCGATGTAGCTTTTAAATTGTTTCCATAAATGTAGTAGCAAGTGTACTAGCTTTAAAGGGATTAGATAATGCACAAATTGTGCATACTTGGTAACTCTATCAACTACCACCACAATGACACTCTTTTCTTTAGAATTTGGTAATCCTACGATAAAATCTATTCAAGCCTCCTCCCAAAATTGATTTGGAATTGTTAAAGGTTGTAACAAACCCAAGACATTAATTCTCTCAAATTTATTTTGTTGGAAAACGAAGAATTCTTCCACAAACATTTGAATATCATATTTAAGCCCCCCCAATCTAATTTCTTCTTGGCCTTGTGGTAAGTTCTTAAAATTCCCTAGTGCACTCCCAAGGAAGAGGTCTGCAATTCCAAAATGACATTTTGTTTGAGTTGGGAATTCTTACAAAGATATAAGTTGTCTTTGTACCATAATGAATCATTTTTCCATCTGAACGTATGAGACATATTGGGACCTTGTTGCAACTTTTGAATGAGTATCCACATTTATTCAAAATTCTTCCATTCATCCCTTGCTTCGATTATGCAATTTGGTTGTATAATAGAAATCACACAAAGAAATCATTTGACATCCTCATCATTTCTTGAGAGTGCATTTGCAACAACATTTTTCTTCCCTTTTTTGTAGATTATTTCAATGTCATAACCCAACATCTTTGTTATGAAACCAACTCACAAAAAGATAGAAAAGATAGATCAATGCCTTAAAAATTAGCCTCTTTGAGGTGTAGACCTCCTTTACATTACACAAATGAGCAATTATTGGATGTTAGAAATGAAAACACCTACTTTCTATACATAGGAGTCTAAGGGGTCATAGTATAATCAGATTCAACATAACAATAATAATGAAAGGGAACAACAATAACAATAGTGGGCTTATTTGGGGCACAATAATAACAATACGGGGACTACGTGGGCACAACGATATAATAAGTGGGTTGCACTAATAATAATAAGGGGTTACACTAGTAGTATAGGGACCTAACAAGCCCCTTTCCTTCAAAAAGTGTTGTCCTCAATGCTTGAGTAGTTCTAGATGGTTCCGTATAAACTTCTCATCCTCCCATGTGGAATATTCAGTAGGTAAGTTCTTCCACATGATGAGATACTCTGAAATTGATCGATTTCATAGTTTTCAATTTCTTGTTTCTAAGACTTCTTTAGGTTCCAATATGATTTTTCCTTCCTCTTCAAGTTCTGGTAATATTACTTGAACTGGGATCTTCTGTAACTTTTGAATGAGTGGAAACACTTCTTCATAATATTTCCATTCATCCCTGGCCTTGTTTATCTAATCTGATTGGATAATAGAAATAGCACAAAAAAATGCTTCCATGTCCTCATCATTTTCGTTCCCTTTTTTGTAGATGATTTCAAAGTCATAACCCAACATATTTGTGACCCATTTTGTTGTTCTTTTGAAGGTAATGTTTACTCTAAAAATTATTTAGGACTATCATGATCCATTTTTACCTTGAAGTATATTCCCATTAGGTAAGGTCACCATTTCGTAAGTGCATGAAGTATTGCAAACATTTCCGTCTCATAAATAGGTTGCTTGAGGGACATTTGTTTGTATAGATGTAGCCGTAAAAATACCCAATCTCCTACATCAAAAATTATTTCATTGCGATGTTGATATGCCTGTTGTTTCATTCGATTATGCACCAAAGTGGCGTTATCTTTTAAAAGTTGGAGAAATTGTTGTTGATCCTCGATGTGATATTTCACTACTTGAAACTTTTTCTTCTTGATATGTCCTTCTATCTTGAGAGTTTGAGTAGTGGTAATTTCTGCAAATGCATTACAAGATATGGTTGGATTCATTTCTTAATGCTCAATGTGATCTTTCACTTCTTGAACATTTTTCTTCTTGATATGTCCTTCTATCTTAAGAGTTTAAGGATTGGTAATTCTTACCAATGATTTACAAGATATGTTTGGATTCATTTCTTCCTTCTCTGGGGTTGGTTCCTGGTCTATATCCTTTTCTTTTGACATTTCTTAATCCTTTTCTTCCTCCACTTAACAATGTATGTAAAATAATTTCTTCTCAACACACTTATGACCTTTAGTGTATTTGCTATCACAATTGTAACAAATCCCTTTTTCTATTTTTTCTTCCAGTTTTTCTGTTGTAAGCCTTGTAGGTTATGGAAGGCTAGGAGCAAACACACATCCATATTTATAGCTATGAGTGGTAAGATTCCTTGTTTCCATAATTCCGCTTTCAATTTTTCTTGGCATCCTGAATGCCTTCTCTAATGAATCAGGTTCCCAAACACGAACCTCATGTTAAATGTTATCCTTTAGTCCCTATGAAGGAATCAATCCTTTGCTTCTCTAGAATATCATTTACCCTTATATTCAATTTTTGGATGTCCTCAATGTGCTCTTCCATTGAACCCTTCTGTTTGAGATTTATCAACTATCTAAAGGAGGTGTTTCTCTTTGTATCCTCATAATATGGTATCATTTCTTCCGTGAAAATTGACCAGGTGACAAGTGATTTATGAGAAAAAAAACTCTCTATACCATACGAACTGATTTGGTTCTAAATATAAACATGCAATATGTACATTTTGTAACAGTCGTATATCATGTAAATAAAAATATTTCTCCATCTATAGTATCCAATTTACTGGATAGCAAAACAAGCTCTGAAATTCAGTCCCACGTTGCACCACGATTTCAGCTCAAATGGGTTTTAATTTGAGAGTCTAAACCATTATAGAAATAAAATTATAGCAAAAATTCCACGTTGATCTATTTGAGATGGAACTTTGGAGTTTGTAAAAACCCTAACGTCCTTAGATCATATCTCCATAAATATAGCGAGAAACATTTGGAAATATTTTCATATAATTATTTCTCCTCCAATAATTTGAGCACCCTATCAACATGTTGGACATGATCCTTCCAAGACTTGTTGTACATTAGTATATCATAAAAAATACTAAAAAAGAAATTCTAAACAAGGTTTCGAAAATGGAATTCATTAAACCTTGAAATATAGAAGGTGGATTGATAAGGACAATAGGCATGACCAAAAAATCATAATGACCCTCTTGAATTCTAAATATTGTTTTGAGAATGTCTCCAGTATTCATTCTAATTTGATGATATCCTAAATGAAAGTCAAACTTGGTGAAGTCAATTTCTCCATGGAATTCATCCAACAATTCATCAATGTCAGGAATGGGAAATTTATCTTTAACAATGAACTTGTTGAGCTCCCTACAATCTAGACACATGTGCCACAATCCATCCTTCTTATGCACCAATACTACTCAAGAAAAAATAACACTTTGAGTAGGTTTAATTATACCAACCTCTAACATTTCTGCAGCCATACATTCAATCTCACTCTTTTGTGCATAGGGATATTTGTAAGGCCTGATGCTTGGAGGAACAGTTCATGGAATCAAATGAATAGCATGATCATGACCAATAATAGGTGGGAAGCCTGTGGGAATCTCAAATACCTTGGAATGATTGTGCAATACTTTTTAGCGATCTATAGAAATAGATGATCTCGATGTTTTAATCTCTAAGTGGAAAAATTGTGCAATTACGCCTTGTTTTTCTTTATTTATATGCATTGTCATGCCATTACAGCTGATTAAATTTCCTAGTTTCCCTATGATACCCCTTAACTCAACTACCTTTCCTTCCCAAAAAGATATCAAGAAATGTTCTTGAAAATTAAAATCTATCGTACCCAAATATTGTAGCCATTGGACTCCTAGTACAACATCAACGCCGCCCATTGGAATGGAGATAATTAGAATTTTCGATACATATTCCCCCATGGTTAGACTGAGATTATGGAATTTTCAAGAACAATTTATAGTTCCTCCATTTGCAACCATCACTTGACACTCTACTGTTGGATATAGGAAGCAATTCAATTCCTTGGCTATCTTACAACGAATAAAATTATTGTTACTACCTGAATCAATCAACATTATCACATTTTTATTCTTGATTTATGTCCTTCTATCTTGGGAGTTTGGGCAGTAGTAATTCTTTCTAATATAGTACAAGATATGGTCGGATTCATTTATTCTTTCTCTGGGGTTGGTTCCTGGGGTATATGCTCTTCTTTTGATGTTTCTTGTTCCTTTACTTCTTCTTCTTCATAGTCTATGTAAAATAATTTCTTCTCAGCACACTTATGACCTTTAGTTTAATTTCTATCACAACTATAACAAAGCCCTTTTTCTCCTTTTTCTTCCAATTACTATGGTGTCAACCTTGTAGGTTTTGGAAGGATAAGAGAAGCAACACTTCCATATCTATAGTTTTGAGTGGTGGATTTCTTTGTTTCCATAATTTCTCTTTTAACTTTTCTTGCCACCCTGGATTCCTTCACCAATGAATCAGGTTCCGAAAGGAAAACCTCATGTTGGATGTTATAATTTAATGTCCCTCTAAAGGCATCAATACTATGTTCCTCTGAAATATCATTTACCCTTATATTCAATTTTTGAAAATCCTTAATGTGCTCCTCCATTGAACCCTTTTGTTTGAGATTTATCAATTGGTTAAAGAAGTTGTTGCTATTTATATCCTCATAATTTTCTACCATTTCCTCCTTAAAAATTGACTAAGCGAGGAGTGGTTTAGAAGAATGAAGACATCGATGCCATACAAAAAGATTGGGTTTTAAATATAAAGTTGCAATGCATGCCTTTTGTGTGTATTTCACATTATGGAGATCAACATATTGGTCCATTTGTAATATCCATGTTACCCGATCCTTGCCATCAAAATTCCTCATATCGATATATGCAATATGGTGGGTATTCAATCCAATGTTAGATTCTATGAAATCCTGATTAACATTTCTTTTTTTCTCATCATGAGTTTCATCTATTATCTTTTCGTCATTAGGAAGCGTTTGTTGTAGCAACTTTGTCAACCCTTCCATGTCTACTTTTAAACCATCCTTAAAACATTCCATGTCTTATTTTAAACAATTATTCAAACCATCCATCTTAGCTTGCATTTCCTTTTTGGATACTCTTTGCGAGAGCGAAATTTGTTGCTTTTGGCATTGTAATTTTGATATATCATATTGTGTTTCTTCCTCTTCTTCATGCATCATAGTACAGATTTATGGTTGCTTACTAGGTGCTTCATTTTTCTTACTTTGAGTCATTTTGGAATAAAACAATGATATTTATGCTTCAATATGCCACTTGAATCACTTCAACCTGATCTTTCAAACAAAACTTATGCAAATTTTAAAACAATACACACTTTTTTCTTGCTTTGTAGGAGCTCAGTATTGAATTTTTTGTATCTCTATAAATTTGGATCTTCAAGGTTTGAAATAAGGTCTTATGGTATCCCTCTATGTCTTCTTTCCAATGCCACAAGTCAAACTAAATTTTGATTCTTCAAGGTAGAGTTATGTCCAATCTCCATTGATGGCCTGATTATGGACTCATTCAGTACAATGAACTTGTACAGAGTTCCATGTGCCATTTTTTTTACATTCGGCACTGAAAATGATACACAAGATACTACAATCTGTTCAATTGTGGAAATGTTTTTCAAAATTCAAATCCAGTACTCGTAGAGGACAATATGATTATTTTATCAAGGCCACCTATGTGAGATGAAATTTTGGAGCATGCAAAAATCCTAACTTATGTGGATCATATCTCTCAAACTATAGCAAATAAATCGCTGAAATGTTTACACACATTTCATCATGATTTCAGCTCCTCGTGGTAAAACTTTTATCTTTTGAAACTTTGTAGAAAAATAGTTATAGCAAAAGTTCCACAATGACCTGTTTGCAATAGTGAAACCCTTGAAACCAAAGCTCTCATACCAAATGTTATGCATCCAGCTCAGAAAAGGATAGATCAACGAATAAGAATGTATCCTCTTTGAGGGGAAAACATCCTTCACATTACATAAATGAAAAATTCTCGGATGATACAAATTAAAATACCTCCTTTCTATATATATGAGTCTAAGGGGTCACAATATAATCAAAACCTACGTAACAATAATAATTTGCACAATAATAACGATATTCGACTTTGATGGGGCACAATAATAGCAATATGGGGACTACATGGGCAAAACAAAAAAAGATGGGGCTATGCCAAAAATAGAAATAACGTGCTACACTAGTAGTATATGGACCTAGAAATGTTACTACTCGAAATAAATAAAAATAACACACTAAGTATGCTAAACCCATCTTAAGTTACCTATGCATACAACACGGCAATCACACAACAACACATGCCATAACTCTATCACAAAGAAAATGAGGAAAGAAAGAGATTAGGAAGCAGAACTCCAGTGTATTCCATAACGAACTAGGTAAGAAAAGGGCGAGAAATTTTAATGAATGACCGTGGTACCTCTAAGGGAGATGGGAATAAATAAAACATCTGTATTGAACCCAAGCCCTCCAAGTTCTAGTCAATTTCATCACCTGATGGGTACCTTAGTGAAGTAAACGTAGCGTAACACTTGAAAGTAAGATAAATCTCATTGATTCCACAAGCTTATTAAGAGGATGATTACAAATTTTGGGTAGAAGGACTCCAAATAAAGACCTCTCTAGTCATTCCTATCCGTCACCAAGCTGAAAATGCTACAGTAGAAGAGTACAACTACGTAAAACGTCCAAATGGGCATGATAATTAGATTATAGGTGCATAAAATGTCTCACCCTCATGAAAATGTTTTATGAATAAACAAAGTGAAATGAGAGGTGAAAGAGTTAAGATTCGAGTAGATAAACCACAACCCTAGATTGAAATCATGTAAATCGTTGCGATAGATGGAGCCCAATACTAATGGAATGTTTTAATCACATGGACATTTGACATGTGCTAGTCTCATATCACCAAGTGTAAGCATATGCGCACTGTAAAAATCTGTAGAGCACCCCTTACATCCCACATGGGTTCCTGATTAGGTGAATTTACATGTTAGAAATAATGAATGGACTATAGAAACGTAGGTTGGATATAAGCTTAACTAGACCCCCAAGTGGTCAGACATATTAGATGCCTTACAACTTAAGCAAGGTACAATTTAGATAAGGACATACCAAAATTACCTCATCGGGAAACAATATTTTTATCATTAGAAGTATCTATACAAAGTATACTAAAACAATGAGTATATTTACATCAAGGATATACATATGGAGTGAGATGGCTAATTGATTACCAAATTTCATCGTGTGAATTTTACGATAGAATGTTATGTTCTAAACTCAAATGTATGTATTATTATTAGAGGCCAGTGCATGTTACAAGGAGACGATATCCATGTAAAACATTGTAACTAAAAAAAAAACAAATATAGGCAAAAATTGGGTACGTGACAAATGGTATCAGAGCATAATTTCAAAAACTAGGCCTATGAGAAACCATTAGAGTGAATAAACTTGTAAATAATGGTGTATATTGGTTTCATTCCTTAGTGAACCTCAGCTTCATCAAACAGCTATCAGTCCTCTCATAACGCGCCTGGGGTGTTTTGCTTCAAGCCATAGACTCGGTCTTTCTTCCTCCTGTATGGATGATATCCCATTCATGAATCTCAAACTCCACGGGTTGTTTCAAACCTGTGGACCTGCTACATGAGAGGAATGGTCGCCTTGTAAGATTTTCCTTCAGTACATCTCAGACATGTACTTTCATGCTCTTTTTGAATTCAAGCTTACTTGTCACCATCTGACTCATAGACCTCCAATGCTATGTGTCAGTGGACGTGGTCCCCAGTAGACTTCCTGTAACTTAATCCATCCTTGAACTCAAAAGCATCTTTGAAAATTCTATTTTCAAACACGTACCTTTCCATCGATGAATGCCACCTTAAAACCTTCGACGTCCATTCTTCGGGTTCCTTGTTTCCTTGAAGAGTCAAATGTGTCCTTGATGACCTGCATCTCTTCAATTCGGACACTCCTTCGCATAAGGGCTAAACTCATAACCAAGACATCTACCTTTCCTTCCACCCTTAGATCCGAACTTCTCAATGAAGTGATCTTTACGTAGGCTATCAAAAGTTCTGCTACGCCATTCTCATAATATGCTCTGCTTCGACTTCACCCTAGGTGAATTATGAATAACCCATTGATCCTTCTATCTTGTCCCAACTGTCTTTGGTGATTTCTCTTTCACTCTTACTTGGGCATTTTCTTCACCTCAGCTCTGATGCCATGTTAATTTTAGGTATGTTATATGCTAGAGAAATTTATTTAGATTTTCATGGTTATAAATCACATCAGCATTAAGATAAACTACATATGGAACATAAATATAAATCGCATAAGACATGCCAAGACAAGAGGACACAAGATGTGGCGGTAGTTAGGGACAAACTCCATAATGTGGGGAAACCCTTGATCAATTTTTCTTTTATGTTCTTCAAAGTTCAGCAGAGAAAGTGAGAGAGAGAGTACATTTACAATAGAAGTCAATACTTTGACTTATGATATCTACGGAGATCAATTGAAGACACATTGCTTCAAGTGATTCTCTAAGGTGACTTCTTCACCTATTATAGTGTTGCACCTTGTCCATTTGTTGCACCTTACCGTGTAGCACCATCATGCTACATCATACTATGCTGCCCATACATCATGCTCTTCATGCATCATGGTCTCCATGATCATGCTGCCCATTCATCATGTAGCTCCTGGCTAATGTGCATCATCATCATTATGCTACATGTGCATCATCATGCTGGAACATATTATGTTTCCCATACATCGTCTAGCTCCTGGCTAATGCGCATTATCATCATTATGCTACATGTACATCATCATGCTACAACACTATAACACTGTCATCAACCTTAGCTGTTTGCTATGGCTTGCAGCCTAGCAAAGTAGCTAGGCTATAGATTCCAAATCCTCCATGCAGTCTCAAACTACACAATCATGTTGTCATCTCCAGTAATCCGTTTTCAATATATATATTTCCTGAGTGTGAAAGATGTGCATGTATATATATTGAATGCGCGTATATATATATATTGCCTGAGTGATAGCGTGTTTCCTGAGTGACTGCGTGTGTATATATATTCATTGAGTTGTGTATCCACCTGGGTTGTGCGCATGTATATTTATTGAGTTGTTTTTGTTTATCCACATATATTCATGAAGTTTCCGCTTACATCACTGTGTGGACAACATATATATATTTCATATATTACAGTGTTCCATTCTAGTCAGCAACGATGATCTCAGATAGGCTCTTCTAGCCTTTTTCTATCCTCAAACTTCATGAAGACTCATCCCATACATAACAATCTCTCGATTTGTAATTTTTTGATGCTAAATGGATGACTATTATAGGTCAGCGAAGACAAAACCCTTTTCTTTAGTATAAGGATGCACGTAATGGGAGAGATAGGGCTCCTCTAGCCTTTAGATGTCTTTTGTCTCTTTGGTATTCATCTATCATTCCAATCTGGGGCTAGATTAGATCTACAACCCAATAGTATTCCCATGAAACCCTAGATCAGAGTAGAATGCCACCTAAGAGAACAGACTTCGTATGACAGAAAAAACCTTCTCAAATGACTACTGCTACCTTCTCTCGTTTATCCTTTCACTTTGCTTTCCTTCAAGAATGATTCAGAATTGAATGTGTGTATGCATATTTCTAGGGGATCATGCACATATATGCTAGGGCATCATTCAATGCATCTTCTTGTCTATCTCTCTTTCAACAAAAGCCCAAGACGTGGTGAGAAGGAGATCACATGAAGTGTGTGTATCTAATGAGTCCAAATCCTCTCTTATTTATACTAAAAGCTTGGATAGTTGAATAGACATGAAGTTTGGGTTTCTTGAGACTACATAAGTTGCTAGTCGGCTTGATAATAAATCCATAATCAAAATAAAATCATATTTCCATAAATACTTATCGGAATCAGATGATATTTAGATCTACCCTACACCTCTCGACGAGAGGGATCCAATAAAAATTTCAGCTTCCATAAATAAGCTGAACCACATGGAGTTTGGCCCTACTTGCCAATTTAACAAAGGGGGAGAGATGTAGGTAAGAAGAAAGACATAGAGTGTGAGAACTAAAGAGAGAGGGAGGGAAGAAGAAAGACATAGAGAGTGAGAAGTGAAGAGAGACAGAGTGACCATGGAGAGACAGAGATGAAGTGTGTGTTTAGGGTTGAGATAAAGAGACATATATCAAGAGATGGAGACAAGGGGGAGATAAGGAGAGATAAGGATAAAGCTATGGATATAGCAACATAGTTAGAGAGAGAGAGAGAGAGTGATTGGGGAGAGAGAATATTGGAGGGAAAAGTCAGAGAGAGAGAGAGAGAGAGGGAGAGAGAGGGAGGGAGAGGGAAGATAGAGGGTGGCAGGAGAGAAAGGGAGACAGAAGAAGAATGAGATAGGGGAGTTGAGAGAGAGGAAGAGAGTAATGGGGCAAGATTGAGGATTGCAAGAGAGAGAGAGAGAGAGAGAGACAGAGAGAGAGAGAGGGTGAGAAAGAGGAATTGAGAGAGAGGGGGAGAGAGGGAGGAAGAGAAGAAGAGACAGGGAGGGATAGAGATATTTAGCTGGAGGGGGAGAGAGGGAGGAAAGAAGAAAAACATAGAGAGGGAGAAGCTAAGGGAGGGAGTGAGTGAAAAGAGAGATATGTTCAGATAAAGAGACAAAGCAGGAGAGATGTAGAGAAGGGGGGAGCAGAGAAAGAGGCATATAGTAACAAAGTTGGAAGGTGAAGAGATAGAGAGAGAGGGAGAGGATGTGAAAGAGTGGAGAGAGGTAGGGAAAGAGATATTCATAGATATCGAGTGAGAGAGCATGTGTGTTTGGAGGGGTGAGATAAAGAACACATAAGGATAGACGGAGAGAAATATAGATATCGATGCAGGGTGGAGAGTGGGAAGAATATTTCTTGCACTGTATACATTTATTTTAGTGTAGATGGTGATTTCTAATCCTATTTTATTACTTGCACTGGATGCATTGATTTCAGTGCAGATGTTGATTTCTAATGATATTTGATTATTTGCACTAGATGCATTAATTTCAATGTATATTATTTATAATCCTATTTGATTTCTTGCACTAAATGTATTGATTTCAGTGTAGATGGTGATCTCTAATCCTGTTTTATTTACTGCACTAGATGATTTGATTTCAATGTAGATGGTGATTTCTAATGCTATTTGATTTATTGCACTACATGCGTTGATTTCAATGTAGATTTTTATTTATAATCCTATTTGATTTTCTGCAGTAAATGCATTGATTTCAATATAGATGATTTCTAATCCTATTTGATTGCATTCACTAAATGCATTGATTTCAGTGAAGATTGTGATTTCTAATCCTATTTGATTGCTTCCATTAGATGCATTTATTTCAATGTAGATGTTGGTTTCTAATATTACTTTCTTACTTGTACTAGATGCATTGATTTTAATGTAGATGTTGATCGCTAATCCTAATTGATTTCTTTCACTAAATGCATTGTTTTTGGTGTAGATGGTGATTTTTAATCCTATTTGATTTATTGCACTAGATGCATTAATTTCAATGTAGATGTTGATTTATAGTTATATTTGGTTGCTTGCTCTAGGTGCATCGATTTCAATGTAGATGATTTCTAATCATATTTGGTTGCATGCACTAAATTCATTGATTTTAGTGTAGATGGTGATTTCTAATCCTATTTGATTGCTTCCACTAGATGCATTGATTTCCATGTAGATATTGGTTTCTAACCTTATTTTCTTATTTGCACTAGATCCATTGATTTTAATGTAGATGTTGACTTCTAATCCTAATTGGTTACTTGGATTAGATGCATTGATTTTAGTTTACATGGTGTTTTCTAATACTATTTTATTTCTTGCATTAGATGCATTGATTTGATTGTATATGATGATTTCTCATTTGATGCAATTGGATGTATGATGGTACATTAATTTTAAAGTGATTGAATCAATAGTGCATTGATTTCAGTGTAAGTGAAAAAAATTATTGACAATGTACATTGATTTTTCTGTTATAGTAATTCAACCTATAAATATTGGAGAGCAAAGAGAGATAAGGTATGATGTTTACTGCAACAACCCAATCTAAATATTTAAATGGCTTACGATTTCAACTTTCCTTTCCATATAATCGATATGAAAATATTAGAAGACTAACAAGCATGACAATAAGAATATTAGAAGAAAATAGTTTGAGATTGATCGCAATGGAGAAAATTTGTAATTGTCTACAATTTTATTATTCACATTTTCTATCATCCAACACTATTACATTGCCACTTTGCATTGAAAATTTTTATTTCATCAATTTTCATCATTAAAGTTATTGATAATATTTATCACTAAGAAAAATAAAAATTAAAATGACTAGATAAACCTCAAACATATTTAAAATGGTTTACCAATATTAGATGTTTTTCACATATAATTGATAAAATTAGTCATATGTTTGATAGATTTTCCTTGGCCGCACATGGCTGAAACCAACCTAGACACATCTTAACTCCAGGTCTATCAAGCACCGAGAGGGATCAAATATCTCAAGGTGAAAACCTTTCCTCATGTTTTTCACTCAAAAAATAGGTTTTCACCTTGAGAGATTCAATCCCTCGTGGCGCTTGATAGATGCAAAATTAAGATGGATCTAGGCTGGTTATAACGAAGTTAACAAATCTAATTTAGAAGAATTGACTCTGTGTATGTCTAAATTATTGTGGAAGTTTTTAGAATGAACCCCATATATTATGATTTATACCAATCCACTTGACTTGAGAAATATGCGACAAATTATCGAAACTTTTGTTTTTGTGTCCTAAGATGAAGAACTATTTACATGGAAAATGAGTTCCATTATTGACAATTTTCTGAGAGAAGTTGACCAGATAAACCTTCATCCTGTATTAGAAAAGAATATTTATCATTTGATTAACAAAGACAAGGCATCGATCATGTCTAAGGAAGTGATTCTCATAAATGCAAGTTGAGGCCCAGTGATTAATGAAGAAAATATCGTGGACTATTTGAAAGAAAATACTATGTTTTGTGTAGGGCTGGATGTGTTTGAGGATGAATCATACATGAAGCCTGCTCTTGTAGAAAAAATAAATTACAATGGAAATGTTGACCATATAGACTAGCACATATGGAATACAGGCCAAAAAAGGTCAATTTTATGCATCTTGTAGGTGAAAAAATAATTGACAAATCACATTATTTCATGCTCAAAACATTGAAATTCTAAGAGGTCAGACAAGTCAATGTTTATTTGAGATGAGACCCCAGGAAAGCCAAGTTGTAAAACCATCAATTGAAAGATCAGCGACAGGGAATGATCTTAGTTTTTCTCCCCCACTTTGCCAAAACCACTAGAGGGGAGTCCCAGAAGTTGGTTTATGGTTTTCTTAAAATAGCCAGTGGTTTGTTGGCGGGCGTGTGATGACCAATTTGATTCCAAGATTAGAGAAACATTATAGTATGTTTTATTTCTTGTCCTCTTGTATTTAAAGTTTCATGTTTTATTTTTCTTCTACTAGTTAAGTGTACGATGCAATAGGGATTGTTTAAATTTAAAACTATGAATTTACCCATTGGTACTAACGTTTTTAAATTTACATCCCTTAACAAGTGCTCTGCTTTTTCATAATTCGTCCTTAATTTCTTTTCCTTTTCATCGTTCATTTTTCAAAATTTATGCCCATATTCTTAATTGCATGAGCTATAAAAAAAAAGTTCTCTGTTCATCTTTCTTGCAACCCATTTTAAATTTAAACTTTGAAATTCTCAATGGTTTGGCCATTCTAGTTTTGACTGCTAGGTTTTTGAATTAGAGCAGTTATTACAACTCTCATGCTCTCACTCTCTGGCCATTTATTTAAAATTTTAAGTAATTTTGTGGATGTCATTGGAACTAGTTCAGTCCCAGTCAGGAATTTTCTCCAGGGAGATAACACATAGTATAGATGTTATTCATGTCGTTTTAATTCTATGTTATTAATGATCTTCATGCTAACCTAATATTGTACGAAGGATTTTGGATGTTTGTGTTTGGTTTCATATGTGTAGGAAAATGGAGACTAAGAGTTGAGGTATACCCTAAGCTAGTTGCATTAACAAACTATTGGATTCTCATTTGAGAGGTGTGATCTTTCATCCCCCCTATTTCATTTATTTTAGGGTTTGAATGATATAGATATTGGCTTGGAATGTCATTGTACACTTATCACACACATATTGCACATGTATGTCTAGTGATCCCTGAGAAAGGATCATGGAGCGAAAACTCTCTATGGTTGGGTAATTCTAACTACAACACCTCGTATAGACATCAATGCTAACACATTGTATACTTCTCATTTTGATTCAAATGCATTGATCTAGTTATGCATCCAAATCTTCTCCCTCAACCATGAACTATTCCAATGTATTCTACTTTGAACCAATTATTCTTCCCCTAGCATTGACATTAATGACAAGACATTCTCCAACAATCTCCCCCTTTGTCACTGATCTCAATCATCTACATTTAATATGTGTTGATGATTTTTGAAGTTCATAATGTTTTTCATATATCTTTACTTAAGAAATATATACATGATAACTCTCACATAATTCATTGGAAAATGCTACAAGTGGAACCCGAAGGAGACTTTTTAAAAGAGCCTCTTTGTATCCTAGACCAAAAATAGATCTCGCTGCGGAATCGAGCCATCATTTGGGTTAAGGTGAAATGAAAGTATTTAAATCTTAAAGAGGCTACATGGGAGGAAGATTAAATGCAGAAGAATTATCCAACATTATTCCAGAGGGAAATAACTAAGAAATAAACATCGGGGATAGTGAGAATTAAAGGGGTGGCGGGGGGGGTGGGAAATGTAATACCCCTCTCCTGTAGTAGTGTTGTTTTCTTTCATTTACGTTAGTGCGATTGGAAGAAAGAAAATCCATAGAGTAGATTGAAATGCTTATGTAAATATATAGTTTTATTAGCAAGTAAATAATTGTATTGAAAGCACTTTGGAATGAGACAGTTGAGTACGTGATTTTTACCAAAGAAAATAGAAATTAAAATCTCATTAGTAAATGAGATTGAGATAACTCTTCCATGACAAAGATTCTACATAATATTTAATGGATAGGAGAAAAAATCCATTAAATCACCTAGCTGGGGAAAGATGCTAAGCATGGATAATAATAAAACGTAGCGGGAAAAGAAAGCAGGCTTTGAAGGAAAATCTTATGCTAGTGGAGTTAAGAACCACAAAAGCGGGATGTCACTGAAGGAAAATTTGATTGTGGAATGAAAAGTATAAACCCTCTATTAACAGGATCAATAGGGGTTGTTGATATATTTGTCAAGTACACTCAGATGAGGGGGAACTCGAGATACAATTCATGGTTGGGTGGCTAGTGTGCTCATCAAGTGTAATTTTTGCAACGATTTTGGCTAAGAAATTTGTGCATAATTATCTTTGTGAATGACTCAATAAATATTTTGATGCACCTTGTTATATATTTAAATATATAGTCTATTTTAAGGATTGGTATAGAAAATGATATATGCTCACCTTGTAAATATTGTAATTAATATCCAATGCGATGATAGATAACATGATGTTAATCTTGTAAAATATTTTGATAAATATATCATGTTGTGATAAATAATGTGCTGAGGAATGATATAACTCTGATAATGAGTAGAAATTAATATATAAATCCATGAAGGATTATTTTTGGTGAATTTATGTCAACCAACTCCAAAGAGCTGTAAATTCCATGCAAAGTATGATTATCTTATCAATTTCTATATTCAATTACTTTTAACACTTCTTTAAATATATTTTTGGGATGATAGTTCTATGCAAAGTGTGCAAAGTATCTCATAGGCTTATTAATTAATGAGAAATCACAATGTGTTCAATATAGAAGGGAAGGAAATTTAACTATTTCCATTGTGTAAAACTGTGAATTCTTAAGAAAAAAATTAGCGAGCGATCCTAAGAACAACACAGAAGAATGTATAAACTCTAGTTTTAAGAATGAATTATTATAATTAAGTAAGTAACATAAAAGGAAGCAAAAGTTATAGCATTATCAGCATCTATAAAAATGATTGATCTCTAAATCACGAACGAAATATGCATATACGAAAAATAAAATAAAAATTAAGATTTATAGGAAACATTTGAGTGATCATATTATCAAAGAAAAAAAATATTGATATAGAGAAAATCGAAGAATAGTACCACCTGAAAATCTTCATACTAATGGAGTAAATAAGGTAGTGACTTTTGATAAGAGACATAAATCACACCAAAAAGATGTCATAAAATTTTGTGCAGTGGAATTTAGATGATCCCATGTGAAAAATTCTCAGATTGAAATAGTAAAAGTATTAAGAAGGATTTGGAACTTAAAATTATAACAACCATAGATCATTTTGCAGATTTTTTACTTGAGTAACTATTGGTAACAGGTAAATTAAAATTGTGAACCCGTGAACTACTAGCAGTAAAGCCAGATGTGCAAAATGTAATTTTAGACAAAGTAGTATTAAACTATTTTCCTTATTTTACATCACATACAATACTCATGTAAGTAATTTCATTTCAAGTAAATATACATCAAACAAAGTATAATCATGGACAACCTATGACAATATTCACTCTAACCAAACTAGTAAATAAAAAAATAGAGTGGCATGAGAAGTATGGTACATGGAATTGATACAAGCAACAGAGATCTTTAGAGTTCCCGTTTTATTTAAAACCAAAACACTAATATTTAATATATAATCATATGTGACCTCCCTTTTAAGGAGCAATGGCAAACGATGAAAAGCATACACAAAGTCGATAATTATATAACAATAATAGTCGAAGTGAGTGGGGAGTATATTAAAAAGCATGTAATACAAAACAAACATTTACATAACTCTTAGGTTTTAAATTATAAATGGAGAATACACTATATGTTGCAATTCGGTGGTGAACCGAGTTCACTCGTTCAACTGGAAGAATAGTTATGTTCAAGCTCTACAATTTAAGGAGGGTTCTAGATGAACCACCAAATTAAACATTGATCTATTTAGATAGACACAGTATGGAGACTGTGTACATCCATAACAGGCAACAAATCGTATGGAAACTTAAAAAGGAAGGAATTTTCCTGTTGCAGTGAGAACGGAGATTAGTAGTTGCGTATTTTCCACTTAGGAGACATACTTATAATGGTCATGAGGGCGAAAATACCTGCAATGCATCGCACGAATATAATTAGCCCAGTGTGATGCGTAAGGGAAAATAACAAGTGAATTGTAGAAACCCAATGTCAAATTTAAGAGAAAACTACATATCTAAGAGAGAGTTGATAAAAAAGAGTAGTTTGATGTGAACTTTTGAACGTCAAGGAGGAAACTACAGGAAACTAAAAACTAAGTTCAAGAAAAAAAAATTATATGCTAGGCACATTGGAAAAAACCACTAAAATATATGTATACAAAAAGAAAACTCAACTTGGAAATTTATTCACTCTAACCTGTTGAAACATATACGGTAATCATGGATCCTCATAAATGAATGTTGTGCTGTGGAGAAATGGACTCGGATTTAAAAAACAATAATAAAAACCCATTAGTGGAGAAGTGGGAACACCACTACAATAGGAAACATTTCACAATTAGTCTAAAATTTTATTGCCAGGTATAAGAGTAAGACAAAATTAATTTGATAGTTACATCCAGTTGCAGTAAAAACAAAAAAAATTACCTTTTGACGTAACATTTTGTCATTGCTTGTGCAATAAGAAGAGGTCTATTTAGTGGCCATGGATATTCAATATTACAGGGCATGGATGAACACGCCCTTCACTTGAAACAAGCATTTGGCCTAGTAGCTTAAAATAAAATTGTTGGGTGTGATCTCCAACAGGTGCTCATAGCAAAGGTGGCTAGTGATAAATAATACCGGAGGGGCATCAATCCTTGTCCCATACATTAATGCATGTTAGGGTCCTGCCCCTGCCCACTCATCCTCTGGCAAACACCTCTTCTAGGGAACTTCTAATTTGTTCTATATTTTCCCCCTTTTTTTTAATATGAGGGAGATGTTTAATTCCCCCACTAGTCAATATGGAGGTTGCATGTGCAATCTTGCACCACATTATGAAGTGAATCTGTAATTCATTCCATGTTAAACATATAGTTGACATGTCATGTTTAAAAAAGAAATATTAATAACAAAAAAGTATTAGTTATAAATAAAATATTTCAATGTCCATAGTAACATAATTTCATATAAACTTCATGTAGAGAGATAAAATAGTTGGAAAACAAAATCCTATCTTTGAAATACAATACATGAATACATATATTACTTAAATATATTTCAACATCAACTTCATATATATTTGTATATAAAAAATTAAATTAAAAATAGAATATTTCAATATTGAATATAAACAAAATATTTCAACATCTATTTTAAACAAATTAATTTTATATATAGAAAACAAATATTACTTTATAATTTTTAATATTTTGTAACTGTATAATTATTTTAGTTTTTAATATAGAATTTATCCTTTAGAAAATATTAACTAAAATATTTCAACATCAAATATATAAGAAATATTTTAACATCAAACGAAATATAAATTTTAAAATTATGAATAATATATCTTGTTTTTCTTTATTTATATGCATTGTCATGCCATTACAGCTTATTAACTTTCCTAGTTTCCCTATGATACCCCTTAACTAAACTACCTTTCCTTCCCAAAAAGATATCAAGAAACGTTCTTGAAAATTAAAATCTATCGTACCCAAATATTGTAGCCATTGGACTCCTAGTACAACATCAACGCCGCCCATTGGAATGGAGATAATTAGAATTTTCGATATATATTCCCCCATGGTTAGACTGAGATTATGGAATTTTCCAGAACAATTTATAGTTCCTCCATTTGCAACCATCACTTGACACTCTATTGTTGGATATAGGAAGCAATTAAATTCCTTGGCTATCTTACAACGAATAAAATTATTGTTACTACCTGAATCAATCAACATTATCACCTTTTTATTCTTGATTTATGTCCTTCTATCTTGAGAGTTTGGGGAGTAGTAATTCTTGCCAATGTAGTACAAGATATGGTCGGATTCATTTATTCTTTCTATGGGGTTGGTTCCTGGTGTATATGCTCTTCTTTTGATGTTTCTTGTTCCTTTTCTTCTTCTTCTTCATAGTCTATGTAAAATAATTTCTTCTCAGCACACCTATGACCTTCAGTTTAATTTCTATCACAACTATAACAAAGCCCTTTTTCTCTTTTTTCTTCCAATTACTATGGTGTCAACCTTGTAGGTTTTGGAAGGATAAGAGAAGCAACACTTCCATATCCATAGTTTTGAGTGGTGGACTTCTTTGTTTCCATAATTTCTCTTTCAACTTTTCTTGCACCCTGAATTCCTTCACCAATGAATCAGGTTCCGAAAGGAAAACCTCATGTTGGATGTTATAATTTAATGTCCCTCTAAAGGCATCAATACTATGTTCCTCTGAAATATCATTTACCCTTATATTCAATTTTTGAAAGTCCTTAATGTGCTCCTCCATTGAACCTTTTGTTTGAGATTTATCAATTGGTTAAAGAAGTTGTTGCTATTTATATCCTCATAATGTTCTACCATTTCCTCCTTAAAAATTGATTAAGCGAGAAGTGGTTTACAAGAATGAAGTCATCGATGCCATACAAAAAGATTGGGTTTTAAATATAAAGTTGCAATGCATGCCTTTTGTGTGTGTTTCACATTCTGGAGATCAACATATTGCTCCATTTGTAATATCCATGTTACCCGATCCTTGCCATCAAAATTCCTCATATCGATATATGCAATATGGTGGGTATTCAATCCAATGTTAGATTCTATGAAATCCTGATTAACATTTCTTTTTTTCTCATCATGAGTTTCATCTATTATCTTTTCCTCATTAGGAAGCGTTTGTTGTAAAAACTTTGTCAACCCTTCAATGTCTACTTTTAAACCATCCTTAAAACCTTCCATGTCTTATTTTAAACAATTATTCAAACCATCCATCTTAGCTTGCATTTCCTTTTTGGATACTCTTTGCGAGAGCGAAATTTGTTGCTTTTGGCATTGTAATTTTGATATATCATATTGTGTTTCTTCCTCTTCTTCATGCATCATAGTACAGATTTATGGTTGCTTACTAGGTGCTTCATTTTTCTTACTTTGAGTCATTTTGGCATAAAACAATGATATTTATGCTTCAATATCCCACTTGAATCACTTCAACCTGATCTTTCAAACAAAACTTATGCAAATTTTAAAACAATACACACTTTTTTCTTGCTTTGTAGGAGCTCAGTATTGAATTTTTTGTATCTCTATAAATTTCGATCTTCAAGGTTTGAAAAAAGGACTTATGGTGTCCCTCTATGTATTCCTTCCAATGCCACAAGTCAGACTAAATTTTGATTCTTCAAGGTAAAGTTATGTCAAATATCCATTGATGGCGTGATTACGGACTCGTTCAGTAGAGTGAACTTGTACAGAGTTCCACGTGCCACTGTTTTGACCTTCGACACTGAAAATGATACACAAGATACTACAGTCCGTTCAATTGTGGAAATGTTTTACAAAATTCAAATCCAGTGCTCGTAGAGGACGATATGATTATTTTATGAACGCCACCTATGTGAGATAAAACTTTGGAGCATGCAAAAACCCTAACTTATGTGGATCATATCTCTCAAACTATACTGAAGAAATAGTTGAAATTTTTACACGCATTTCATCAAGATTTCATCTCTTCATGGTAAAAATTTTAGCTTTTGAACCTTTGTAGAAAAATAGTTATAGAAAAAATTCCATAATGACCAGTTTGCAACAGCGAAACCATTGAAACCAAATCTCTCATACCAAACGTTACGCATCCAGGTCAGAAAAGGATAGATCAATGAATAGGAAAGTATCCTCTTTGAGGGGAAATCCTCCTTTACATTACATAAATGAAAAATTCTTGGATGATACAAATTAAAATACCTCCTTTCTATATATATGAGTCTAAGGGGTCACGATATAATCACAGCCTACATAACAATAATAACGATAGTCGGCTTTGATGGGGCACAATAATAGCAATATCGGGACTACATGGGCAAAACAAAAAAAGATGGGGCCATGCCAACAATAAAAATAAGGTGCTACACTAGTAGTATAGCGACCTACCAATGTTACTACTCGAAATAAACAAAAATAACACACTAATTATGCTAAACCCATTTTAAGTTACTTGTACATACAACACGGCAATCACACAACAACACATGCCAGAACTCTATGACAAAGAAAATGAGGAAATAAAGAGATTAGGAAGCTGAACTCCAGGGTATTCCATACCCAACTAGGGAAAAAAAAGGGGAGAAATTTTAATGAATGACCGTGGTACCTCTAAGGGAGATGGGAATAAATAAAACATCTGTGTCAAACCCAAGCCCTCCAAATGCTAGTCAATTTCATCACCTGATGGGTACCTTAGTGAAGTAAACGTAGCGTAACACTTGAAAGTAAGATAAATCTCATTGATTCCACAAGCTTATTAAGAGGATGATTTCAAATTTTGAGTAGAAGGACTCCAAATAAAGACCGTTCTAGTTATTCCACTCTGTCTCCAAGCTGAAAATGCTACAGTAGAAGAGTATAACTACATAAAAGCGCGAAATGGCCATGACAATTAGATTATAGGTGAATAAACCCTCTCACCCTCACAAAAATGTTTTATGAATAAACAAAGTGAAATGAGAGGTGAAAGAGTTAAGGTTCGAGTAGATAAACCAAAACCATAGAATGAAATCGTGTAAATTGTTGCGATAGATGGAGCCCAATACTAATGGAATGTTTTAATCACATGGACATTTGACATGTGCTAGTCTCATATCACCAAGTGTAAACATATGAGCATAGTAAAAAACTATAGAGCACACCTTACATCCCACATGGGTGCCTGATTAGGTGAATTTACATGTTAGAAATAATGAATGGACTATAGAAACGTAGGTTGGATATAAACTCGACTAGACCCCCAAGTGGTCATACATATTATATGCCTTAGAACTTAAGTAAGGTACAATTTAGATAAGGACATAAAAAAATTACGTCATAAGGTAACAACATTTTTATCATTAGAAGTATCTATACAAAGTATACTAAAACAATGAGTATATCTACATCAAGGATATACATATGGAGTGAGATCACTAATTGATTACCAAATTTCATAGTGTGAATTTTAAGATAGAATGTTATGTTCTAAACTCAAATGTATGTGTTATTATTAGGGGCCAGTGCATGTTACAACGAGGCAATATCCATGTAGAACATTGTAACTAAAAAAAACAAATTTAGGCAAAAAATGGGTACTTACAAATGGTATCAGAGCATAAGGTCAAAAACTAGGCCTACGGGAAACCACTAGAGTGAATAAACGTGTAAATAATGGTGTATCTCAGTTTCATTCCTTAGTGAATCTCAACTTCATCAAACAGCTATCAGTCCTCTCATACTACGCCCGGGGTGTTTTGCTTCAATCCATAGACTCGGTCTTTCTTCCACCTGTATACATGATATTCCCGTTTATGAATCTCAAACTCCACGGGTTGTTTCAAACCTGTGGACTTGCTACATGAGAGGAATGGTCCCCTTGAAAGATTTTCCTTCGATACATCTCAGGCATGTACTTTCATGCTCTTTTTGAATTCAAGCTTCCTTGTCACCATCTGACTCATAGACCTCCAATTCTATGTGCCAATGGACGTGGTTCCCAGTCGACTTCCTGTAGCTTAATACATCCTTGAACTCAAAAGCATCTTTGAAAAATATATTTTCAAACATGTACCTTTCCATCGACGAATGCCACCTTAAAACCTTCGACTTCCATTCTTGGGGTTCCTTGTTTCCTTGAATATTCAAACGTGTCCTTGATGACCTGCATATCTTCCATTCAGACACTCCTACGCATAAGGGCTAAAATCATAACCAAGACATCTACCTTTCCTTCCACCCTTAGATCCAAACTTCTCAATGAAGTGATCTTTAGGTAGGCCATCAAAAGTTCTGCTGCGCCATTTTGGTAATATGCTCTGCTTTAACTTCACCCTAAGGGAATTATGAAGAACCGATTGATCCTTCTGTCTTGTCCCAACTGTCTTTGGGGATTGCTCTTTCACTCTTGCTTGGGCATTGTCTTCACCTCAGCTCTGATGCCATGTTAATTTTAGGTATGTTCTATGCTAGAGAAATATATTTAAATTTTCACAGTTATCAATCACATCAGCATTAAGATACACTACAGATAGAACATAAATATAAATCGCATAAGACATGCCAAGACAAGAGGACAAAAGATGTGGCGGTAGCTAATGTCAAACTCCATAATGTGGGGAAACCCTTGATCAATTTTTCTTTTATGTTCTTCAAAGTCTTGCAGAGAAACTGAGAGAGATAGTACATTTACAATAGAAGTCAATAGTTTGACTTATGATATCTACAGAGATAAGTTGAAGACATATTGCTTCAACTAATTCTCTAAGGTGACTTCTTCACCTATTATAGTGTTGCACCTTGTCCATTTGCTACACCTTACCGTGTAGCACCATCATGCTGCATCATACTATGCTGCCCTTACATCATGTTGTTCATGCATCATTTTGTCCATGATCATGCTTCCCATTCATCATGTAGCTCCTGGATAATGTGCATCATCATGTTGCAACATACTATGCTGCCCATACATCATGTAGCTCCTGGCTAATGTGCATCATCATCATTATGCTGCCTGTGCATGATCATGCTGCAATACTATAACACTGTCATCAGCCTTAGCTACTTGCCATGGCTTGCAGGCTAGCAAAGTAGCTAGGCTATAGATCCCAAATCGTCCATGCAGTCCCAAACTACACAATCATGTTGTCATCTACAGTAATCCATTTTCAATATATATATTACCTGAGTGTGAAAGTTGTGCATGTATATATATTTCCTGAGTGACAGTGTGTCGCCTGAGTGACTGCGTGTGTATATATATTCATTGAGCTTCTTATCCACCTGGGTTTTACGTATGTATATTTATTGAGTTGTTGTTGTGTATCCACATACATTCATGAAGTTGTTGCTTACATTACTGTGTGGACAACATATATATATTGCATATATTACAGTGTTCCATTCCAGTGAGCAACAATGATCTCGGATAGGCTCTTCTAGCCTTTTTCTATCCTCACACTTCATGAAGACTCATCCCATAGATAACAATCTCTCAATTTGTAATTTTGTGATGCCAAATGGATGACTGTTATAGGTCAGCGAAGAGAGAACCCTTTGCTTCAATATTCGGATGCAGATAATGGGAGAGATAGGGCTCCTCTAGCCCTTAGATGGATTTGGTCTCTTTGGTATTGACCTATCCATCCCATCTAGGGCCAGATTAGATCTACAACCCAACAGTATTCCCATGAAACCCTAGATCAGAGTAGAATGCCGCTTAAGAGAACAGACTTCGTATGATGGAAAAAACCTTCTCTGACGACTACTGCTACATTCTCTCGTTTATCCTTTCACTTTTCTTTCCTTCAAGAATGAATCAGGATTGAATATATGTATGCATATGACTAGGGCATCATCCACCTATAAGCTAGGGCATCATTCAATGCATCTTCTTGATAAGTTGCTGGTCTGCTTGATAATAAATCCATAATCAAAATAAATTCATATCTCCGTAAATATTTATCGGAATCAGATGATCTTTCGATCAATCCTACACCTCTCGATGACAGCGATCTGAGAAGAGAGAGGGAGGGAAGAAGAAAGACATAGAGAGTGAGAAGTGAAGAGAGACGGAGTGACCATGGAGTGATAGAGATAAAGTGTGTGTTCATGGGTGAGATAAAGAGACATATATCGAGAGATGGAGACAAGGGGGGAGAGAAGGAGAGATAAGGATAAAGTTATGGATATAGTAACATAGTTGGAGAGAAAGAGAATATTGGAGGGAAAAGTTAGAGAGAGAGAGAGAGGGAGGGACGGGGGAAGATAGAGGGTGGCAGGAGAGAAAGGGAGAAAGAAGAAGAATGAGATAGAGGAGTTCAGAGAGAGGAAGAGAGCAATGGGGCAAGATTGAGGATTGAAAGAGAGAGAGAGCGAAAGAGAGAGAGATAGAGAGAGAGAGAGGGTGAGAAAGAGGAATTGAGAGAGAGGAGGAGACACGGAGGAAGACAAGAAGAGAGAGGGAGGGATAGAGATACGTAGTTGGAGGGGGAGAGAGGGAGGAAAGAATAAAGACATAGAGAGGGAGAAGTGAAGGGAGGGAGGGAGTGAAAAGAGAGATATGTTCAGATAAAGAGGCAAAGCAAGAGAGATGTAGAGAAGGGAGGAGGGGAGACAGAGGCATATAGTAACAAAGTTGGAAGGTGAAGAGATAGAGAGAGAGGGAGAGGATGTGAAAGAGTGGAGAGAGGTAGGGAAAGAGAGATTCATAGATATGGAGTGAGAGAGCGTGTGTCTTTGGAGGGGTGAGAGAAAGAAAACTTAAGGATAGACAGAGAGAAATAGAAATATAGATGCAGGGCGGAGAGAGGGAAGAATATTTCTTGCACTGCATACATTGATTTTAGTGTAGATGGTGATTTATAATCCTATTTTATTACTTGCACTAGATGCATTGATTTTAGTGTAGCTGTTGATTTCTAATGATATTTGATTATTTGCACTAGAACCATTAATTTCAATGTAGATTATTTATGATCCTATTTGATTTCTTGCAGTAAATGTATTGATTTCAATGTAGATGGTGATTTCTAATCCTATTTTATTTATTGCACTAGATGCATTGATTTCAGTCTAGATGGTGATTTATTGCACTAGATGCATTGATTTCAGTCTAGATGTTTATTTCTAATTCTATTTGATTTCCTACACTAAATGCATTGATTTCAATATAGATGATTCCTAATCCTATTTGATTGCATGCACTAAATGCATTGATTCCAGTGAAGATTGTGATTTCTAATCCTATTTGATTGCTTCCATTAGTGTATTTATTTCAATGTAGATATTGGTTTCTAATATTACTTTCTTACTTGTACTAGATGCATTGCTTTTAATGTATATGTTGATCACTAATACTAATTGATTTATTTCACTAAATGCATTGATTTCAATGTAGATGATTTCTAATCATATTTGATTGCATGCACTAAATTCATTGATTTTAGTGTAGATGGTGATTTCTAATCCTATTTGATTGTTTCCACTAGATGCATTGATTTCCATGTAGATATTGGTTCCTAACCTTATTTTCGTATTTGCACTAGATCCATTGATTTTGAATGTAGATGTTAATTTCCTATCCTATTGGTTACTTGGATTAGATGCATTGATTTTAGTTTACATGGTGTTTTCTAATACTATTTTATTTCTTGCATTAGATGCATTGATTTGATTGTAAATGTTGATTTCTCATTTTATGCAATTGGATGTATGATGGTACATTAAGTTTAAAGTGATTGAATCAATAGTGCATTGATTTCAATGTAAGTGCAAAAAATTATTGACAATGTACATTGATTTTTCTTTTATAGTAATTCAACCTATAAATATTGGAGAGCAAAGAGAGATAAGGTATGATGTTTACCGCAACAAATCGATCTAAATATTTAAAGGGATTACAATTTCAACTTTCCTTTCCATATAATCGATATGAAAATATCAGAAAACTAACAAGCATGAAAATAAGAATATTAGAAGGAAATAGTTTGAGATTGACCACAATGAACACTATTTGTAATTGGCTACAATTTTATTATTCACATTTTCTATCATTCAACACTATTACATTGTCACATTGCATTCAAAATTTTTATTTCATCAATTTTCATCATTAAAGTTATTGATAATATTTATCACTAACACAAATTAAAATTAAAATGACTAGATAAATCCCAAACATATTTAAGATGGTTTACCAATATTAGATGTTTTTCACATATTATTGATAAAATTAATCATATGTTTGATAGATTTTCCTTGGCCGCACACGACTGAAACCAACCTAGACACATCTTAACTCCAGATCTATCAAGCACTCAGAGTGATGAAATATCTCAAGGTGCAAACCTTTCCTCATGTTTTTCACTCAAAAAATAGGAATATAGCCCAAAAAAAGTCCATTGCTATACATCTTGTAGGTGAAAAAATAATTGACAAATCACATTATTTCATGCTCAAAACAACAAAATTCTAGGAGGTCAAACAAGTCAATGTTTATTTGAGATGAGATCCCAGGAAAGCCAAGCTGTAAAACCATTAATTGAAAGATCAGAGACAGGGAATAGTCTTGGTTTTTCTCACCCACTTTGCCAAAACCACTAGAGGGGAGTCCCAGAAGGTGGTTTATTGTTTTCTTAAAATAGCCAGTGGTTTGTTGACGGGCATGTGATGACCACCTAGGGCTTGCATCACTTCCATGATGGCCTTAGTAATGTTATTATATGTTAATTACAAAAATTAAAAATGCCTCTGTATGTTTTGTCAAAAGTGTCACACAAAATTAAAGTCCTCTTGTATTTAAAGTTTCATGTTTTATTTTTCTTCTACTAGTTAAGTGCACGATGCAGTAGGGATTGTTTATGCACCAAAGTGGTGTTATCTTTTAAAAGTTCGAGAAATTGTTGTTGATGCTCGATGTCATATTTCACTGTTTGAACCTTTTTCTTCTTGATATGTCCTTTTATCTTGAGAGTTTGAGTAGTGGTAATTTCTGCCAATGCATTACAAGATATTGTTGGACTCATTTCTTAATGGTCAATGTCATCTTTCACTTCTTGAACATTTTTCTTCTTGATATGTCCTTCTATCTTGAGAGTTTAAGGATTGGTAATTCTTACCAATGCTTTAGAAGATATGTTTGGATTCATTTCTTCCTTCTCTGGGGTTGGTTCCTGGTGTATATCCTCTTCTTTTGACATTTCTTAATCCTTTTCTTCCTCCACTTCACAATGTATGTAAAATAATTTCTTCTCAACACACTTATGACCTTTAGTGTATTTGCTATCACAATTTTAACAAAGCCCTTCTTCTCTATTTTCTTCCAATTTTTTCGGTGTAAACCTTGTAGGTTGTGGAAGGCTAGGAGCAAACACACATCCATATTTATAGCTGTGAGTGGAAGGATTCCTTGTTTCCATAATTCTACTTTCAATTTTTCTTGCCAACCTGAATGCCTTCTCTAATGAATCAGGTTCCCAGAGATGAGCCTCCTGTTGAATGTTATCCTTTAAAGTCACTATGAAGGCATCAATCCTTTGCTTCTCTAGAATATCAGTTACCCTTATATTCAATTTTTGGAAGTCCTCAATGTGCTCTTCCATTGAACCCTTTTGTTTGAGATTTATCAACTATCTAAGGAAGGTGTTTCTCTTTGTATCCTCATAATATGCTATCATTTCCTCCGTGAAAATTGACCAGGTGACAAGTGATTTACGAGAAAAAAGACACTCTATACCATACAAACTGATTTGGTTCTCAATATAAATATGCAATATATACATTTTGTAACAGTCGTATATCATGTAGATAAAGATATTGCTCCATCTATAGTATCCAATTTACTGGATAGCAAAACAAGATCTAAATTTCAGGCCCACATTACACCACGATTTCAGCTCAAATGGGTTTTAATTTGAGAGTCTGAACCATTGTAGAAAAAAAATTATAGCAAAACTTCCACATTGATCTATTTGAGATGGAATTTTGGAGTTTGTAAAAACCCTAACGTCCTTAGATCATATCTCAATAAATATAGCGAGAAAATATCTGAAATTTGGACCCGACGTTCGTAAAGATTATTTCTCAAATGAGTTTGTTTTATGTTCTGAAACTTTGTAGCGAAAATTCCACGATGACCTAGCAGTGAAACCCTAGAATCCAAAGCTCTCCTACCAAATGTTACGAAACCAACTCACAAAAAAGATAGAGAAAAAGATCAACGCCTTAGAAATTAGTCTCTTCGAGGAAGAAACCTCCTTTACATTACGAAAATGAACAATTTTTGGATGATACAAATAACAAGACCTACTTTCTATATATAGGAGTCTAAGGGGTCATAATATAATCAGAGCTGACATAACAATAATAATGTAAGGGCACACCAATAAAAATATTGGACTTCTATGGGGCACAATAATAACAATATGGGAACTAAATCGGCACAACAATATATGGTTAGCCTAATATTATGGAATTTTCCAGAACAATTTATAGTTCCTCCATTTGCAACCATCACTTGACACTTTATTGTTGGATATAGTAAGCAATTCAATTCCTTGGCTATCTTACAATGAATAAAATTAGGGTTACTACCTGAATTAATCAACATTATCACCTTTTTATTCTTGATATGTCCTTCTATCTTGAGAGTTTGGGGAGTAGTAATTCTTTCCAATGCAGTACAAGATATGCTCGGATTCACTTATTCTTTCTTTGGGGTTGGTTCCTAGTGTATATGCTCTTCTTTTGATGTTTCTTGTTCCTTTTATTCTTCCTCTTCATAGTCTACGTAAAATAATTTCTTCTCAGCACACTTATGACCTTTAGTTTAATTTCTATCATAACTATAACAAAGTCGTTTTTCTCTTTTTTCTTCCAATTACTGTGGTGTCAACCTTGTAGGTGTTGGAAGGATAGAAGAAGCAACACTTCCATATATATAGTTTTGAGTGGTGGACTTCTTTGTTTCCATTTATGGTTGCTTACTAGGTGTTTCATTTTTCTTACTTTGAGTCATTTTGGAATAAAACAATGATATTTATGCTTCAATGTGCCACTTGGATCACTTCAAACTGATCTTTCAAACAAAACCTATGCAAATTTTAAAACAATACACACTTTTTTCTTGCTTTGTAGGAGCTCAGTATTGAATTTTTTGTATCTCTATAAATTTGGATCTTCAAGGTTTGAAATAAGGTCTTATGGTATCCCTCTATGTCTTCTTTCCAATGCCACAAGTCAAACTAAATTTTGATTCTTCAAGGTAGAGTTATGTCCAATCTCCATTGATGCCCTGATTATGGACTCATTCAGTACAATGAACTTGTACAGAGTTCCACGTGCCATTGTTTTTACATTCAGCACTGAAAATGATACACAAGATACTACAATCTGTTCAATTGTGGAAATGTTTTTCAAAATTCAAATCCAGTACTCGTAGAGGACAATATGATTATTTTATCAAGGCCACCTATGTGAGATGAAATTTTGGAGCATGCAAAAACCCTAACTTATGTGGATCATATCTCTCAAACTATAGAAAATAAATAGCTGAAATGTTTACACACATTTCATCATGATTTCAGCTCCTCGTGGTAAAACTTTTAGCTTTTGAAACTTTGTAGAAAAATAGTTATAGCAAAAGTTCCACAATGACCTGTTTGCAATAGTGAACCCCTTGAAACCAAACCTCTCATACCAAATGTTATGCATCCATCTCAGAGAAGGATAGATCCACGAATAAGAATGTATCCTCTTTGAGGGGAAAACATCCTTCACATTACATAAATGAAAAATTCTCGGATGATACAAATTAAAATACCTCCTTTCTATATATATGAGTCTAAGGGGTCACAATATAATCAAAACCTACATAACAATAATAATTTGCACAATAGTAACGATAGTCGACTTTGATGGGGCACAATAATAACAATATGGGGACTACATGGGCAAAACAAAAAAAGATGGGGCTATGCCAAAAATAAAAATAGGGTGCTACACTAGTAGTATATGGACCTAGAAATGTTACTACTCGAAATAAACAAATATAACACACTAATTATGCTAAACCCATTTTAAGTTACCTATGCATACAACACGGCAATCACACAACAACACATGCCATAACTCTATGACAAAGAAAATGAGGAAAGAAAGAGATTAGGAAGCAGAACTCCAGGGTATTCCATAACCAACTAGGTAAGAAAAGGGCGAGAAATTTTAGTGAATGACCGCGGTACCTCTAAGGGAGATGGGAATAAATAAAACATCTGTGTTGAACCCAAGCCCTCCAAGTTCTAGTCAATTTCATCACCTGATGGGTACCTTAGTGAAGTAAACGTAGCGTAACACTTGAAAGTAAGATAAATCTCATTGATTCCACAAGCTTATTAAGAGGATGATTACAAATTTTGGGTAGAAGGACTCCAAATAAAGACCTCTCTAGTCATTCCTATCCGTCACCAAGCTGAAAATGCTACAGTAGAAGTGTACAACCACGTAAAACGGCCAAATGGGCATGACAATTAGATTATAGGTGCATAAAACCTCTCACCCTCATGAAAATGTTTTATGAATAAACAAAGTGAAATGAGAGGTGAAAGAGTTAAGATTCGAGTAGATAAACCACAACCCTAGATTGAAATCATGTAAATCGTTGCGATAGATGGAGCCCAATACTAATGGAATGTTTTAATCACATGGACATTTGACATGTGCTAGTCTCATATCACCAAGTGTAAGCATATGAGCACAGTAAAAATCGATAGAGCACCCCTTACATCCCACATGGGTGCCTGATTAGGTGAATTTACATGTTAGAAATAATGAATGGACCATAGAAACGTAGGTTGGATATAAGCTTAACTAGACCCCCAAGTGGTCAGACATATTAGATGCCTTAGAACTTAAGCAAGGTACAATTTAGATAAGGACATACCAAAATTACCTCATCGGGTAACGATATTTTTATCATTAGAAGTATCTATACAAAGTATACTAAAACAATGAGTATATCTACATCAAGGATATACATATGGAGTGAGATGGCTAATTGATTACCAAATTTCATCGTGTGAATTTTACGATAGAATGTTATGTTCTAAACTCAAATGTATGTATTATTATTAGAGGCCAGTGCATGTTACAAGGAGACGATATCCATGTAAAACATTGTAACTAAAAAAAAAACAAATATAGGCAAAAATTGGGTACGTGAAAAACGGTATCAGAGCATAATTTCAAAAACTAGGCCTATGAGAAACCACTAGAGTGAATAAACTTGTAAATAATGGTGTATATTGGTTTCATTCCTTAGTGAACCTCAGCTTCATCAAACAGCTATCAGTCCTCTCATAACGCGCCTGGGGTGTTTTGTTTCAAGCCATAGACTCAGTCTTTCTTCCACCTGTATAGATGATATCCCATTCATGAATCTCAAACTCCACGGGTTGTTTCAAACCTGTGGACCTGCTACATGAGAGGAATGGTCGCCTTGTAAGATTTTCCTTCGGTACATCTCAGACATGTACTTTCATGATCTTTTTGAATTCAAGCTTACTTGTCACCATCTGAATCATACACCTCCAATGCTACGTGTCAATGGACGTGGTCCCCAGTAGACTTCCTGTAACTTAATCCATCCTTGAACTCAAAAGCATCTTCGAAAATTCTATTTTCAAACACGTACCTTTCCATCGATGAATACCACCTTAAAACCTTCGACGTCCATTCTTGGGGTTCCTTGTTTCCTTGAAGAGTCAAATGTCTCCTCGATGACCTGCATCTCTTCCATTCAGACACTCCTTCGCATAAGGGCGAAACTCATAACCAAGACATCTACCTTTCCTTCCACCCTTAGATCCGAACTTCTCAATGAAGTGATCTTTAGGTAGGCTATCAAAAGTTCTACTACGCCATTCTCATAATATGCTCTGCTTCGACTTCACCCTAGGTGAATTATGAATAACCCATTGATCCTTCTATCTTGTCCCAACTGTCTTTGGTGATTTCTCCTTCACTCTTACTTGCGCATTGTCTTCACCTCAGCTCTGATGCCATGTTAATTTTAGGTATGTTCTATGCTAGAGAAATTTATTTAAATTTTCATGGTTATGAATCACATCAGCATTAAGATAAACTACAGATAGAACATAAATATAAATCGCATAAGACATGCCAAGACAAGAGGACACAAGATGTGGCGGTAGCTAGGGACAAACTCCATAATGTGGGGAAACCCTTGATCAATTTTTCTTTTATGTTCTTCAAAGTTCAACAGAGAAAGTGAGAGAGAGAGTACATTTACAATAGAAGTCAATACTTTGACTTATGATATCTACGGAGATCAATTGAAGACATATTGCTTCAACTGATTCTCTAAGGTGACTTCTTCACCTATTATAGTGTTGTACCTTGTCCATTTCTTGCACCTTACCGTGTAGCACCATCATGCTACATCATACTATGCTGCCCATACATCATGCTCTTCATGCATCATGGTCTCCATGATCATGCTGCCCATTCATCATGTAGCTCCTGGCTAATGTGCATCATCATCATTATGCTACATGTGCATCATCATGCTGGAACATACTATGTTTCCCATACATCATCTAGCTCCTGGCTAATGTGCATTATCATCATTATGCTGCATGTACATCATCATGCTGCAACACTATAACACTGTCATCAACCTTAGCTGTTTGCTATGGCTTGCAGCCTAGCAAAGTAGCTAGGCTATAGATTCCAAATCCTCCATGCAGTCTCAAACTACACAATCATGTTGTCATCTCCAGTAATCCGTTTTCAATATATATATTGCCTGAGTGTGAAAGATGTGCATGTATATATATTGACTGCGCGTATATATATATATTGCCTGAGTGATAGCGTGTTGCCTGAGTGACTGCGTGTGTATATATATTCATTGAGTTGTGTATCCACCTGGGTTGTGCGCATGTATATTTATTGAGTTGTTGTTGTTTATCCACATACATTCATGAAGTTGCCGCTTACATCACTGTGTGGACAACATATATATATTTCATATATTACAGTGTTCCATTCTAGTCAGCAACGATGATCTCAGATAGGCTCTTCTAGCCTTTTTCTATCCTCAAACTTCATGAAGACTCATCGCATACATAACAATCTCTCGATTTGTAATTTTTTGATGCTAAATGGATGACTATTATAGGTCAGCAAAGACAGAACCCTTTTCTTTAGTATGCGGATGCACGTAATGGGAGAGATAGGGCTCCTCTAGCCTTTAGATGTCTTTGGTCTCTTTGCTATTCATCTATCATTCCAATCTGGGGCTAGATTAGATCTACAACCCAATAGTATTCCCATGAAACCCTAGATCAGAGTAGAATGCCACCTAAGAGAAAAGACTTCGTATGACAGAAAAAACCTTCTCAAATGACTACTGCTACCTTCTCTCGTTTATCCTTTCACTTTGCTTTCCTTCAAGAATGATTCAGGATTGAATGTGTGTATGCATATTGCTAGGGCATCATTCAATGCATCTTCTTGTGTATCTCTCTTTCAACAAAAACCCAAGACGTAATGAGAAGGAGATCACATGAAGTGTGTGTATCTAATGAGTCCAAATCCTCTCTTATTTATACTAAAAGCATGGATAGTTGAATAGACATGAAGTTTGGGTTTCTTGAGACTACATAAGTTGCTAGTCGGCTTGATAATAAATCCATAATCAAAATAAAATCATATGTCCATAAATACTTATCAGAATCGGATGATATTTAGATCTACCCTACACCTCTCGACGAGAGGGATCCAATAAAAATTTCAGCTGCCATAAATAAGCTGAGCCACATGGAGTTTGGCCCTACTTGCCAATTTAACAAAGGGGGAGAGATGTAGGTAAGAAGAAAGACATAGAGTGTGAGAACTAAAGAGAGAGGGAGGGAAGAAGAAAGACATAGAGAGTGAGAAGTGAAGAGAGACGGAGTGACCATGGAGAGATAGAGATGAAGTGTGTGTTTAGGGTTGAGATAAAGAGACATATATCAAGAGATGGAGACAAGGGGGAGATAAGGAGAGATAAGGATAAAGCTATGGATATAGCAACATAGTTAGAGAGAGAGAGAGAGAGTGATTGGGGAGAGAGAATATTGGAGGGAAAAGTCAGAGAGAGAGAGAGAGAGAGGGAGAGAGAGGGAGGGAGGGGGGAAGATAGAGGGTGGTAGGAGAGAAAGGGAGACAGAAGAAGAATGTGATAGACGAGTTCAGAGAGAGGAAGAGAGTAATGGGGCAAGATTGAGGATTGCAAGAGAGAGAGAGAGAGAGAGAGAGAGTGGGTGAGAAAGAGGAATTGAGAGAGAGGGGG
>APFE030921260.1:0-13726 GCA_000404065.3 Pinus taeda
TAATAAAGAGTTGGGGTTTTAGGCTAAGGATTTCCCTGGGTTATTTCTTCGGTGTTATGTGTGATTGATTTCTCATTCTCAGTTATATGTGTTCTCTTGATCTTGCTCAATTCGATTAAGCTTCCGCAAAGTGTTGTAGAAGTAGATCTTGTATTATGTTTTAGTATGTTGCATAATCTGTTGATCTACAGTGGGAATTTCTACAGTTGAAAACTTGTTGATGCTTGAATATGTTTGACAATTACTTGATTACTTGTGCTTGATTGTGCTTAAATGGTGTTAATTATGCATAAACTCCATATGTTTCATTGTAATGCTAAATTACAAGTGTATCAAAACTAAACAAAAAATATCATGAAGCATCCAAACACATGCACAACCACACACAAGTACAAATGTATAGTTTTTTTTATTCAATTTCAAGCAGATCTAAGATACAATCACCACAAAAAATTCATTTTTTCATTTTTCTTGATACAACAAATTCATTCATTGAGGAAAAAATATCTTTAAAAAAAAATTAACCATTAACTTTCAATTAAAACAAAAAGAAAAACATAAATTTTTCATTCAAATTTAATTTTTCATTTTAATCAAAGAAAAAAACTATCTTTCAAACTATTATAAGGTTAAGTTCGTTAAATTTAGTTTATAACTTCTTTCTAATTCAATTTTGTTAACTCAATTTCTCATCTTCACTTCCCAATACTATTTATATTTTTTATATCCCATTAAATTTAGTTTATAACTTTATCCAAATTCAATTTTTCCTTCTTCGATGACGGGGGTGCGTTTTCTGGACAAACGGAAAATATTTTGGAGAATGTTCCCTCAGTACATCTCTCAACCTCCAGGCATGGTGTGGCGTGGGAAAGGGTGGTGGACTTGGGATTAACACCCAACACCTATTCACTATAAATGCTAGGTCATATCCATGGGGTGGTGGAATCTCGTTCATGAAAGCAATGGAGGTGAGGTGTCATCCTCACCCTTTTGCTCCAAATTTTAGCTTGTAGTAAGGTATGTTAATTTTTGTTCATTGTTCCTCAATTGGGGTTTTGTCCCACGAAGGTATATTTTTCTCAGCTCTTTCAATGTTGGAGAAAATATTCGGTTGATGTTCTTCATCCTATACCTTCACGTCACAGAGCACGATTATGTCTTTGAATTGGTGGTGGTTTATTTCAATTCACCTATCTTGGAAAGTGAATTTTTAGGTATATATTACCCTTTCCTTAGTTTGGTTTGTGGTTGCTGGTATTTCAATCATTTCTTTATATGGTTCTAGGTTGGGGAAAATTCTTGCTATCTTATTTGTTTTGCGCATTGTAATTTGGGTTCTCTCAAGCTTTTACTGGTTTAGAACTCACATGCTCCTTGCTCTAGTGAATTGGTTCATTGCACTCTTAAATTCTCTTTTAATCCCACTTATAATTTGGGTTTCTAAGCTTAGAATCAATTATTTTTTGGTGACTTTTATCCTCTGAGTGGGTTTTGTGTTGGTGAACAACCTAGGTGTTACCTGCTTCTATGTGGTCCAATGGTCATGGGATTTTATATGTTCTATGTCTCTAGAATGTCACGAGTTCAAATCCTTCTTTGCATTAGAGCCTTTAATTTGGAATTTTGGGTACGACTTAAGAGCTTTTCAACTAGGTGTTGAAGGAGGGGTGATTTGTCCTTCTACCTCCTAGTCATTGGTCTATGTTCGATTGTTTACAGTGTTCTTTGCTCCTAGCCTCCATGTTGCCTCGACAAAGAATGGCAAGCCACTTGTAATGTTAGTCTCAAGCGTCAAAAACCTTTTTCCTCAGATTTAATAGCCACCTTCTTTTATTTGGTTCCCCTTGAAGTCCTTCGGGAAATTATGATATTAGAATCTCAGGAGTTTGGAGATTGTCTCTACTATTATGAATATGAAATTTTGGAAAATGGCCCACAATGGGTACCTACAGTCAGATGAAATTAGAAGAAAAGATTAAATTATTTGCATTCACTGTCCTTGCACCAACAATTGGATACCTTACTTCATCTGGTTCTCAAGGATAAATAGGTCAACATTTATAATGTTTTTTTAGGTTTGGAGGATGTTAAACACATCCTAAGGAACATAAACTATTATCTTAATGATATTGAATCTTGTCTCAGTCATTTGGAGGATTATTTGGCCATAGATTCAATTTTAGGGGATCTCACAGACCCACTTGACAACCCTATAAATCCTATTGGGAAATACACTGAGGGGGGCGGGGGGTGAATCAATATTTATAAATCAACAAACTTTTTATATTTCATATTCAGATTTCTATACATGACTTTATTGAATCGAACCTGCATGTGCACGCGACTGTTCTTAAGACAATTAACGTATATCTAGAGAACTTACAATTCAGTTAATCCATCACATGTTTGTCTTTAGCTAGTTCATTAGTACTTTATTAACCATTAGATAAACATTAACCATGTGTTGTAATAAATAAACCATCACACATAAGCAACACACATGAACACCAATTTTTAAGGTGGAAACCCATGTGGGAGAAAACCACCTGCTGTTGTTGTCTTTGTCTTCCTTTTAATATAAAAAGGTTGTTTACAATCTTGTACAAGCGCATACTCATACCAGTATGCAGGCACCCACCTATAGAAGGCTACAACCTTCTCTCATTCTCCAGCCTCTACTGGAAGGGAGCTACAACCCCCTAGCTCTTGTACTAGTTGATATGTTTACTAGTATGTAGGTGTCAACCTATAGAAGGCTACAACCTTCACTCGTTCTCCAGCTGCTACTGTAAGGGAGCTCCAACCCCCCTAGCTCTTGTATTGGCTGATATGTTTACTAGTACATAGGTGCTAGCCTACAGAAGGCTACCACCTTCACTCTTCCTCCAGGGACCATGTTTCATAAATTTTCAAACTGGATACTCCTGGTACACATCGACACAATATGTAGGCCACTTTTCATCAAATTTTCATACTGGACCCATCAATAACATTGAAGCTCAAGATAATCACCACTGCAATACAACCATCAAATACATCTGCATCAACCAATCAATGAAACCCAATGATTAATCTCTAAGATAAGTGAAACCCAATCATCAATCTATGAATCAATCACAACTGAATCAATCAATCACTAAAATCTCTGAGATAATTGAATCACCCAATCATTGATTTATGAATCAACCACAACTCAATCAATCAATCACTGAAAACTCAATCAACTGACACTTAATCAAAATTCAACCAAACAACTAGAAAAGACAGATAATTGTAACCAGCACACAGATTTGAACCTAGAACACTACATAAACAACTAGAACCAACTGAAACCTCAAAAATCACATGTCAGAATGCATGCGCTACTTCAATGAAGCCAACCTGCATGTATACGCTACTTTCTATAACCCAACCATCGTATACCTCTAAAGACACTGAATCATAAAACTAATGAACCATAAACTGTACTGCCCAAAGACATTTTGAATATCTACTGTCATATTACAGAGTTCTACACAAATAGTAGCAAAGATCACCCTTCTAACTCAATCAATCAATCAATTAGACTCAATCTCCTTATACAATCAGTTTTACTTTTAGATCCAAAGTAGACATCATTGACAAACAACAATAAACAACATCACTGATCAGATAGATTAGTCATCTCTAAACAACAAACTTTTCCTTTGCATATGCTACTTGGAAGATCCGAACCATTGTGTATATGTGCCTTCACCAAGGCGAACCAACGTATAAATCTGCAAATAATAACTTATAACTTCATAGTGATTCTAGACTTCAGATATACCCATATCATAGCATATAAAAGAAAAAACATTTGTTAGCACTCATATCTAGACTATCCATTATCAGATCACATAATGATAAGTCATTTCAGGTCTTACGATCCCGATCCATCATTAGATCTCATCCATCATCAAACACTCAGGTGCATACTTAGTCTAGATCAAGAAAAGCATCAGAAACCCATAACATGCATATTTGCTTTTGATCTAACTCTTCATAAGATATTCATTACTTCCACACCCTTGCACTTTGATCTTCACTTCCTTTTATATTTTTAGCCTTTTGTCAATACCTTGGACCAAAACAACCCTTAGAACTTGTGGTATTCTTAGACGAGATTAAGTAACTATTATTCCACTCAATATTGTGGGCTAATACCATGGTATGGACCCTTGGTATTATTTAACCTTAATTTTCCATCCCATACGTGCTTTGTCTCTTGTGAAAGTGTGTGCATACATATACGCTCCTTTTGTTCTGTGTACCCGCTTGTATACGCTACTTGGACTAGGTGAACCAGCGTATACAACTTAATACAACTTAAAACATTCTTTTTCTTCAATTGCTTGATTTTGATCTGAAATCCTTTGTCCCGTCATCCTGTTCTTTTGTGCCATTACTATGTTACCTTTTAATAGACCCATTACAATGTGAGTTGTCATCATTATATCATTTCTGAACTAATTCTTCTGAAATACCCTGCATTTTATCACATCTATAAACACAACTTCCATGCATTCTGTCACATCTTGTTTATATATTTATCAAGTAGTCCATTCATCAAGTTGTATGTCATTAAGGGAAACTCATAAGGTAGGTTTCTTATCAAGGACAACACTAACACAATCTCCTTTTATCAAATCTTTGATCATTATTCTGTTCCATCATTTTGTCACCTCTGATATCTTTGTTCCATATTTTTGTCACCTTTGATCTGATCTGTAGATTCATCTAGTTACCATATACTTTTTCTCTTAAAAGTGATTTGAAATCAAGCACAACTCATTCATCATAATGCCAACAATCTCCCCCTTTGGACTTGATGGCAATCACTTTGATGTTTGGTCACCACAACCTATAAATAACATCAAGACAAGCACTAAGATTTTCAAAACATCAAGCTACTCTCCAAACACCAAACTACTCTCCCCCTTTGACATCAAAGATAAAGGGTTGACGAATGTTAAATGAATATTTCCATATCTGAACTGTTGAATATAAAAACTGATCATGCTCCCCCTAGGCACATGTTGAATTTTCTAATCAAACTCTCCCTTATTACATGCCGAGATGCACTATATCGACCATGCTCCCCTTGAGCAGATGTAGAGTCTACAGAAATATTTTTGAAAGAATAACATGATTCTATAACTCAACTATGTGAGTATAACCTTCCTATCACCAATGAATCATACATGCATCAATCTCCCAACCAAGTGGGGATAAAAATATGACATGATCTCAAAAGTCCATACATTACTGAATATGACAATTATTACATCATAGGTCTTTACATGACATTTATAACAAAGACCAAAGATCTAAATAAGACCATGATACACCATAAGTATCTGTCAATAGCATCCAGAACAACAACCTGTATATGTCCATCATCAATTCACAAGATAAGACAATGTACCTTTAATATCATCAACTTGTGACAAAGTATGCCACATATAGATATCAACTCATCCTCTTGATCTTATCAAGATTAACTTTCTCTATTTCCTTAGTAGAAAAAGCCTTAACATAGCCTTCCATGAATCAACTAAGCACATGTCATATCTCCAAGCAGTAACACAAAACCATTCACATCATATCATCTTTATGTGAAAACAACCCTCAATATATCAATCATATATCTTCATTGGGGATTTATCCCACATCTGATAAGCATCAATCATAATAATCATCATATGTGAGTATCAAACCTATCATTATAAAGTAAGAAGTCATCATCATTATGTGACTAAGTAAGCCATGTCTTCAAATAGCTATGTCTTCATGAAACCTGCAATAACACCATTCTCTTGGCCAACCAACAATATTTACCAATATGCAACTTAAGTGATCATCCATGTATCCAACATAGTGTGCATCTTGCTTCTTATCAATGAGAAAATCAAATCATGACCTCACAGTCAAACTTTCTTGATATTATCAAGATCAATAATCCTCAAGCAATATACCATGTGAGATCCAAAAACTATAGGAATCCTCACCCATAATTTCACCCTATGAAATTTATGCATCTTTGAAGGCATGATGACAACAACATACTTTAACATCATCAAATAATGAAGATGTGTACTCAAGTTTTGTTCTACTCCTTAAACTTATGAATATCACCATGTAAGCAACATAACTATATGCATCATCAAAAGAGTCATCCACACATCTGATCTGAATAACAACTATGTGGCTCAAGCAATATAAGTATCATTTGAGATTTCATCATAGGAAACCCATAACTGCATCATAACATGATGTATCATTTAAACACTTCATAAGCATCATCACCATCATTATGTACCAAAGACTTCTAAACATAATGCCAACAATGCATTATTAGAAGTATAGCATATTCTCCCTCTGAACTTGTACCAACTGTTCATTGTCAAATCTGATCATTGCATATATAAGTAAGAATCATCAAGGCATCATCATCAACTAGTTATACATCAAGTCATCAACAACTTATGAGGGTCAAAATAACTTCTAAATAGCATCAACAGATTGTAGTCATCAAACATCAAACCAGAAAAGATAATTGATAATTGTCTTAACCATATTAGACCCTTTTTCCGAGTCTGTCCCACTTCTTCTTCATCAAACCAACATATACGCGACCATGCAGTTTCAAACTAGCATATATAGGCTATTTTTCTTCATAATTTCTGCGTAAGAGAATTAGAACACTGAAATTTCATACTTTCAGTTTCTCCTGAGTCTGTTTTGACTGTACTTGGTCCTAGAACTTTTTCTGAAACTTTAGTTCCAAGAATATCATTATCATGATGGGTCTTTATCAGAGAATCCATTTTTCTCTTGTATCTAGTCATGTGATGAGCACATCCACTATCATCTTTGTCTTCAAATGAGCAGAGAGAAAGATCACACTTTATTTGATCTTCCTTTTCTTGATTCTTGATGGATTCATCTTTTTCATATTTTCTGATATAAATCTTCTTATTTGATTGCTTACCATATTTTCTACGACAATCCATAGACTTGTCCCTACATTCTTTTGCTATATGCCCAAACTTGTTACAAGCATAACATCTTATATGTTTCATATTCCTTCTATAGTAATCAATGGCTTTGTGACCAAACATATTGTAAGAAAAACAATATCCCTTAAATTGATTGGAAGCTGATGATTTTTCTATAAGATGGTCATTAGCTTGAAACATTGTACTTCTGCATTTGGCTACAACATGTCCAACATTAGGACATCTAAAACATTCAACATTATTCATCAGTGAAAATAATTGTTTAACACTTCCATATTTAGGAGTAAATGATTTTCTTTGAAAACTTTCTTTCCTTGGTTGGTGATGGGGTTGACCTCTTATATCCTTGTTGAGCATTTTAGATTTTGCATTAGAGTTCCTTGCCTCAGTTTGTGAGCTAGATTCACCTTTAACAGTTTCATGAAAACCAGGACCAGATTTGGTGGTAGGACACTTTTGACTATTAACAATATTATCCAAAATTTTAGTACTGTCTTGAAATCGTAAATGTTTATCCTTTTCTTCTAATTTATATTTTAGGATATTTACCTCAAATTGATATTGCTCTTCCTTTTCCAGATACTGCTTCTTCATGATTTCTTTAGCTTTTCTTCCTTCTTCCACTTGTTGTTTTAATTTGAGAATCTCGTTTTCTTGTTCTTCATCTGCTTGAAGTAGTTCTTCATTCTACTTATTTGAATTTTCAAGATCTTCTTTTAGAGAGATGACCTCAGCTTCAAGACTTTCATAGTAACTAGATCTATCTTTAAGTTTCTTGATTGTTGTGTTATTTTCATTTACTTCATTGATTAATGATCTCACTCCATCCTACAATGTTTGACATTGATCTTCATTTTCCTTGTTCTGCTTCCTTACTTTGTTTCCTTCCTCTAACTGAGCTTTTAACTTGGTAACTTCTTCTTTGAAGTTACACTCCCTTTTGTCAAATAGATCTTGTTGATATCTAATTTTATTTGTGAGTCTTTTAACTTTTGTCTCTATTAGATTTCTTTCACTTTCACCCATAAGAGAAAATTCAATGGTTTCACTATCACTTTCATTATCTTCAATATTGCATGAATAGAGAAATGTATCACCAGAAGATCAAAAAATAGTACCTGATACTTCTTTTGCTTGTTTATCTTCAATTTGAGGTGATTCTGAATCTGAATGCTTTCTTCCACTTCATAGCCAATTGTCTCTCCTGCTCTCACTGTTCCTTTGAGATGTATTTTTCTTTAGAAATTTTTGGCAAAATCACATAATTGATTATTTGTCGACGCGTTTCGAACCAACTAGTGTGGTTCATCGTCAGGACAAGTTGAAGATACAGATTAGTTCAGCGTGTTAAATAGACTCAGCAGAGACTCCAACAGCTAGAAAGATTAACGGCTATTTTTCAACTTAGGACCCCAGTCAAACTTAAAATAATATTAATATTTTATAATTATTATGATTAACGGCGATTTTTCACTTAGAACCCCAGTCAAACTTAAAATAATATTAATATTTGTAATAAATTATATTAATGGCTATTTTTCAAACTTAGGACCCAGTCAAACAAAAAATATTTAATAGTTTGACTGGGGTCCTAATTGAAATAGCCGTATAATAATAATTTAAAAATAATTATATCTTTAAGTTTGACTGGGGGTCCTAAGTTGAAAAAAACAGCCGTTAATAATATAAATTATAAAATATTAATATTATTTAAGTTTGCTAAGGGCATCCTAAGTTGAAAAATAAGCAGTTAATAATAATAATTATAAAATATTAATATTTTTTAAGTTTGACTGGGGTCCTAAGTTGAAAAATAGCCGTTAATCTTTCTAGCCGTTGGAGTCTCTGCTGAGTCTATTTAACACGCTGAACTGATCTGTATCTTCAACTTGTCCTGACGATGAACCACACTAGTTGGTTCGAAACGCGTCGACAAATAATCAATTATGTGATTTTGCCAAAAATTTCTAAACAAATGTTATGGATCACAGAAGTCTAAATTCTTTGATGTATTTTTCTTCTGAGGTGATTCCTTCTTTTGCTTCTCTCCCATTGTCTCGGTGGATCTCCTTCAAGCGATTGAGATTCTACCAAAGGACCTCCTCTGATACCAATTGTTGGGAAGAATACTGGGGGGGGGGGGGGGGGGTGAATCAATATTTATAAATCAATAAACTTTTTATATTTCATATTCATATTTCTATACACGACTTTACTAAATAGAACATGCATGTGCACATGACTGTTCTTAAGACAATTAATGTATATCTAGAGAACTTACAATTAAGTTAATCCATCACATGTTTGTCTTCAACTAATGCATTAGTACTTTATTAACAATTAGATAAACATTAACCATGTGCTACAATAAATAAACCATCACACATAAGAAACACACATGAACACCAAGATTTAAGGTGTAAGCCCAATGCAGGAGAAAACCACCTATTGTTGTTGTCTATGTCTTCTTTTTAATATAAAAAACATTGTTTACAATCTTGTACTGGTGCAGAATCATACCAGTATGCAGGCACCCACCTGGAGAAGGCTACAACCTTCTCTCGTTCTTTAGCTTCTACTTGAAGGGAGCTACAACCCCCCAGCTCTTGTATTGGCTGATATGTTTACCAGTACGTAGGCGCCGGCCTACAGAAGGCTACAAACTTCACTCGTTCTCTAGCTGCTACTGGAAGGGAGCTCCAACCACCTAGCTCTTATATTGGCTGATATGTTTACCAGTACATAGGCGCCAACCTACTGAAGGCTACCACCTTCACTCTTCCTCCATGGACCAAGTTTCATAAATTTTCAGACTAGATAATCTTGGTAGACATCAATACAATATGTAAGCCATGTTTCATCAAATTTTCATACTGGACCCATCAATAGCATTGAGGCTCAAAATCAATCACCACTACAATACAATCATCAAATACATCTGCATCAATCAATCACTGAAACACAATAATCAATATCTGATATAACTGAAACCCAATCATCAATCTCTGAATCAATCAATACTGAAACCTTTGACATAACTGAATCACCCAATCATCAATTTCTAAATCAACCACAACTCAATCAATCAATCACTGAAAACTCAATCAACTGACACTTAATCAAAATTCAACCAATCAACTAGAACAGAAAGATCACTGTAACCAGTACACAGATCTAAACCCAGAAAACTGCATCGAAAATGAGAACCAACTGCAACCTAAAAAATCATATGCCAGAATGCAAACACTACTTAAATGAAGCCAACCTACATGTATACGCTACTTTCTGTAACCCATCCTGTATATACCTATAAATATATTGAATCATAAAACTTCTAAACCATAAATTGTATTGCCCAAAGACATTATGAAGATTTACAGTCATATTACAAAGTTCTAAATAGATAGCAACAAAGATAACCCTTCTAACTCAATCAATCAATCAACCAGACTCAATCTCCTTATACAATCAATTTTACTTTTAGATCCAAAGAAGTCATCATTGACAAACAGTAGTAAAACAACAACACTGATAAGATAGATCAGCCATCTCTGAACAACAAACTTTTCTTCTGCATATGCTACTTGGAAGAGCCAAACCAATGTGTATGCGTAGCTTCACCAAGGCGAAGCAATGTATAGATCTACAAATAATAACTCATAACTTCGCAGCTATTCCAGACTTCATATATACCCATATCATATCATTTAAAGGACAAAACATTTGTTAGCACTTAGATCTAGCCTATCCATTATCTGATCACATAATGATAAGTTATTTCAGGGCTTATGATCCCGATCCATCATTAGATCTCATAACACTTAGGTGCAAACTTAGTCAAGATCAAGCAAAGCATTAGAAACCCATAACATGCATATTTGCTTTTGATCTAACTCTTCTTAAGATATTCATTACTTGCACACCCTTACACTTTGATCTTCATTTCCTTTTATAGTTTTAGCCTTTTGTCAATACCTAGGACCAAAACAACACTTATAACCTATGGTATTCTTAGATGGGATCAAGTAACCATTATTCTGCTTAATATTGTGAGTTAATACCATGGTATGGACCCTTGGAATTCTTTAACCTTAATTTTCCATCCCATATGCGCTTTGCCTCTTGTGAAAGTGATTGCATACATATACACTCCTTTTGTTCTGTGTACCCTCTTGTATACACTACTTGGACTAGGTGAATCAACGTATACAAATTAATACAACTTAAAACATTCTTTTTCTTCAATTGATTGATTCTGATCTGAAATCCTTTGTGCCATCATCCTGTTCTTCTGTGCCATTACTCTGTTATCTCTGAATAGACTTGTTACAATGTTAGTTGTCATAATTATATCATTTATGAACTGATTCCTCTGAACTACCCTGCATTTTGTCACCTCTGTAAATACAACTACCTTACATTCTATCACATCCTGTTTATATCTTTATCAAGTAGTTCATTCATAAAATAGGTTGTCATTAAGGACAACTCATCCTGTAGGTTTCTTATCAAGGACAACACTAACACAATCTCCTTGTATCAAATCTTTGATCATTATTTTGTTCCATCATTATGTCACCTCTGATATCTTTGTTCCATCTTTTTGTCACCTCTGTTCTAACCTGTAGATTCATCTAGTTACCATATACTTGTTCTGTTACAAGTGAGTTGTCATCAAGGACAACACATGCATCATAATGCCAACATATCCTTCAATTGAGAGCACCCCACATCCTACTATAATCTCTTTAGATTAAGATCATCATTGGCTATCTCAGTTTTGGTCTAATTTTGTTATGTTATTTTCATGATGTTGGTGCTTATCTTACTTTCATCGACAAGCATTTGGAGATGTCCAAGAAATTTTGGTCGTGTAGTAGTTTTTAGTGTGAGCAGGGTTCTACACTGTTGCTTTCGTTTTGGAGTTTTTATTTGTTGATAGGTCCTCATTGCTGGAAGGGTAATAACAATTTGCATGATGTTTTTGGTTATATGTTCATCTTATAATGATTTCAGTGGCATAATCCTTCTCCAAAAGAAGATATTTTCTGACCATTGTTGAACTTAGGACTTCTACTGTGCTTTCCATATGTGGATCTTTAGCAATGGCATGGTAGGATGCACATCTATTGCACAAATCTTCAATGTTTTGCTTCACATATAACTATCTTAGAGTATGGTTTGCTGCTTGTTTTGTTCGTTACGATACCTCGCAACTCGGTTCTATTGATGTATTTGAGCATATCTTGGTTTTTAGAGTTTTACTTCTCAATTGTGCTTATAGAGAGCAATCTTATTGTCTATGTATATAAAGATGTCTTATGTTTCTTAGACTCTGAACTTGCACTCTAAATACTCTCCTTATATATGTATTCAATCTATAAACTTCTTTCAAAGTAATATAATCAATTGTAATTTAAAAAAATTCAAATTTCCCTCTTATTTCTCCCATACTCTTTAAACTTCTTATTTTTCCTCGTCTTTCACAATTTTATATATTTCAACAATACCCCTAAATTTCTTATTTTTCCTCATCTTTCACAATTTTGTATATCTCAGATCTTAATTAATTAATTCATTTTAAAAGTTGCATTATTTCTCCATCCGATACTCTTTAAACTTCTTATTGTCTTTCACAATTTTATATATTTCAACAATACTCCCTAATTTTCTTATTTTCCTCATCTTTCACAATTTTATATATCTCAGATATTAATTAATTAATTCATTTTAAAAGTTGCATTATTAGTCGGTGGACAAACTTCTTTCACAATTTTATGTGTCTCAGATCTTAATTAATTAATTTATTTTAAAAGTTGCACTATTAGTCGGTGGACAAACTTGGGTAATGATTTATAGCGAGAAATAAAAAAATTCAAAATTAATTGGGAAGTGATTACGGAAGTTTGTGCATCGACTGAAAAGATATTAAATCATTTCCCAAAGTTTGTGCAACTATGAGATATGGATGAATGGTTGGCGCATGATACTACCTTGAATTGAAGGTCCATTAAAACAAATGGGGTGCTCATCGCTTCATGGTTGAAGAGGAGATATTCTTGGAATTCTACATCTGCTTCTTTGCAGATGCCTACTTTTCAAGTCACAGGATGTAATTAAAAAATATAAAAAAATACCACATTTCCTTCTTTCAACCAGTCCTCTCGGCTTCAACTCTTTTGGTACTCTTTCTAATTACGCGTGGGCTGCATAGTGGCATTTACGTATGCGTTGACTGAAGATACGCGTGGGCTGAATAGTGGCATTTAGGTATGTGTTGAAGCTACGCGACTGATGGTGGTAGGGTGTAATTATTATATTTCGAATTGTTTTTAGAGTGATTTTTTAGAAGTATTTTTGAGTGGGTTTGGTTTAATTTTTTTAAAATTTGGCAAGAATTTTATTGAAATCACAAGTTTGATGGGTAATCTCTGCACAATCTAAGTGTCTTAGTGGTTTTTAGGTGCTAAATCCATATATACAATCAAAAAACCAGTTTAAATAAGACAAATCAAAATTTAACTTCAAAGTCTAAAATGTCGCACTATAGACAACTCCATTATATTTTGGAGTTACTTTTTGGACTTTCAGAGGGGAAATTTTGAGATGAAATCTTGATTTATGTTATTTAAACTGGCTTTTTTACTATATAAATGGATTTAGCACTTTGAAAAACCCCAGAA
>APFE030921266.1:0-12450 GCA_000404065.3 Pinus taeda
TAAGAAAGGCAGCAAGCTCACATCACAGACCAGGAAATTCATCTGTATGGTTCACTCCCAAAGTAAGGGGAAGATCGTTGCTACATCCATGACCACCGCAAAGGGTTCCTCAACACAGCAGCAACAGCAAAAGGATACGGTCATGACAGAACACAGGAACAACTTCTCCTCACCCATAGGGCTACCACACAAGCTTCAGGTGGGCAACAAAGTCTGGTTGCATCGACAGAAAGAACGCCTTACCAGAACCCATCAGAAGCTCAGACCACTCCAACATGGTCCTTACAGCAGTACCAAGGCTACGGGCAACACTGCTTTGAAGCACAACATTCCTCCATTCCTTCGCCTGCACCGAGTGTTCAATATGGACCGTCGTCGACCATGCTTCCCACCATTACTGGACACATCAGAGATTGCAGGACAAGTTCAGCAGGTGGAGGAACTCCACGCAATGGGGACCATTGCTTCCTAAGGGGGGAGGAATGATCCAGGTGGATGTTGGTGGCCACCCACCTATCCCATTTGGACCCCCACAATTGTCTCTTTCAGCATTTTCAGTTTCCTTAATTGTAGCACAACTTACTATTTTTAGCAGTTTTTCGGGTCCTGAACTTCGGAGCCGTTTTGAGGCCCTAAACGACGTTTTTTGGGAATCCAAGGGCAACACGGGTCCATGGACCGATGTTGCCCTTCCCAAAGTGGTATTTCTCGGATAGATCTTTCTAACGAGCTATCATACGCGTCAAACGGAGATCGTATGCCAAAGTTACGACCCCGGGAAATTGATGTACCAATTTACCCAAAACGGGGCCCACAATTTGGCGTTTCATCTTCTAAGGTCGGTTTTGGAATGTGAAGGGTTTTCCATTGTTTCTCAATAATAAATAGGCCTTCGAGCCTCATTGTAACACAAGTTCGGAACAGTTCAGAGACATGTAGCCGCACATCTCTTCTCAGAGATAAGCTACCATCGTCATAGCTGGTTTATTTCCAATTCTGGTTGTAAGCATATTTCGGTATTTTCCATTAATAAAATGAAGTGTTATTTCCGCTGCATCTCTTTATTTATGGTTATTGCATTTCTATATTTATGGTTATCTCTGTAATCTATTGCGTTCCTATTTAAATCCGGATCATTCAATACATCTTCTCCCACCTATACATATTTTCTTGTAATACACCTCTTTTGGCTCACTTTTGTACAATATTGATTAAACAACATAACGCATTGTAGGAGGAGGAGGGTCGTTGTGATAGTTCTTCTTGTAAACTTCCCGAAAAGTGTCATAATGAAGTTGAAATTCAACATGATATCCATAACAATGTGTGTCACAGATTGTATTAGGCCTAATAAACCATGGCTTCAATTTCTAAAACATCCTTATGGATATCTTCACATGGAGATTTCTTTCCTAGAATTCCCCGAATAGTGCAACTTTTTTCATTTCTACAATGTTATTAGCGTGTTCCACATACTCACCTTTAGCCATGCAATGTTGTATGACATTATTTCTATCTAGAATAGCACGAGAATGGCTCTCCCAAAAATCTACCACAAATGCTATGATTCCTGTTGTAATCATGTTTAGGTAGGGTTTCTTCGTGATAAGAGCCCGACAAGCAAAATCATCATTTTCATTCACTTGAACCCTAAATTTGATATGCTTGTGTAAGGTTTTTCTTGAGACATGGACCAATTTTGACATTGTTTCCAACTTGGTGCAACAATAGCAGTTGTAATTTCCCTATGCGCAACTCGAACATCGATTTTTCTTTATTTTCCAAACATAGTGAATGTCATTGATATATTTTCAATGACATTCATATGTGTCTTCTTGCTTTTAGAATCTTGGACACCCAAAATATTTGTGGCATGTTTTAGTTTCTTAAGTTTGATCAACCCATGTAGTATCTGAGATTTTGCAACAACTGAATGTTTCTCAAAATGTTGTTGAATGATGTTATTGGCATGGTCTCTAATCATACGAGCATGGATAAGCTCCCCAAGGTCCTCTATTGTGCATGCATCCAAATTTTCTACAAATGGTACACCCCTTTCTAAACCACTGCAACGCCTTGCTATCATGTCAACTTGAGAGGAAACAATTTGGTCTTCCAATGGTTGATCAACTTGATAGGGAAAATCTTCTTCATCCATTGGTTGATTAGCTTGACATGGCACATGTTTTTCCCCTAGTGACAATTGATTAACTTGATAGGGCAGATATTCCTCTAGTGGTTGATCAATACCATATAGCACATATTTATCATCATCTAGTTGATCATCTTGATGGGACACATCTTCTCCCTCATGTGGTTCTTCAATTTCCATCCCTGCATAGTGGAATACAAAATATACTTGTAATTCAAGTGAATCATCATCATAAGACAAGTCAATAATAAATCTACACATGTTTATTTAAGAAATCACCATAGGTGGAAGGTCATGAAATGATTTGACAGTAGGTAGCTAGGTAGAAAAAGTTGACCATGGATCAAGGGTTCTAAGTTAAAACATTGAAATAAAAGGGTTTCGAGCTCAGGGAAAGATAGGTCAAAGAAGAGTGCACCAGTAAAGGTATCGGACCCTATGTCAACAAAAAGGGTGATTCAAAATATGATGAAAGGTAAAATCATTCCTTCTCACTAAAAAAAAATCAATTTGGAAAACCTAGGGTTATAGTCACAAGCCCTAAGGAAACGTTAAATGAAAAACAAGTTGACAGTTGGAAACTAGGTGGCAAAAGTTGATATGGACCAAGGTTTATAAGTTGAAACATGAAAAAAAAGGGTTTTGAGCTTAGGGAAACATGGGTCAAAGAAGAGCACACCACAAAAGGTATCGATCACTATGTCAACAAAAAGGGGGATTCAAAATATGATGAAAGATAAAATCATACCTCTTTATTCAATAAAAATAAATTTGGAAACCCTAGGGAAAGTTAAAAAAGAAACAAGTTTACAGTTGGCAACTTGGTAGTAGAGGTTGACATGGACCAAGGATTATAAGTTGAAACATGAAAATAAAAGGGTTTCGATCTCATGGAAAGATGGGTTGAAGAAGAGTGCACCATTAAAGGTATCAGTCCTTGTGTCAACAAAAAGGGTGATTCAAAATATGATGAAAGGTAAAAGAATTCATCCTCAATAAATAAAAATAAATTTGGAAACCCTAGGGTTCTAGTCACATGGACCAAGAGTTCTAATTTGAAACATGAAAATAAAATGGTTTTGAGCTTAGGGAAATATGAGTTGAAGAAGATAGCATGTCAATAAAAGTATCAGTCCTTGTGCCAACAAAAAGGGTGATTCAGAATATGATGAAAGGTAAAAGCATTCAACATGTATGAAAGGTAAAATAATTTTCATGATAATGTGAAATGTAGGTAGGAGGCACCTGAAGATGATATAATCCCTTTGAAGCATGTAACTAATGACAAGAATTCTATTATGAGAAACACATCAGTTGGCAAGAATGAAAATAGATCAACAACACCTACGATTGTTGCATTTGTAAGCACACCTGAACATATACATTTTCTTTAGGAAAACCAAATGAATTACATACATAAGACAAAATGAAAAAAAAATGGTTAATTTTCTGTTTAATTTGGATGTGTTAAAAAATAAAAATTAAAAAGGTTTACTTGAGGTTTGCATATGAGCAAATTTCCTACAAAGACCTAATGTCCTTCCACTCAAGTAGTAACTGAGCCTTATGAAGATTTTAGAATAGGGTACTTGGGTCATGTCATAAATGTCACTAGTGATGCTTCCAACAGCCAAAAGACCAACCAAAGTATGGAGAGGGTTATAATGGCCAAACGTACTAGGCTATGTCCTGAAAGAGTTTGGGACACTTCTAGTAGCCTGACCAAGATCACATTAGGTCTAAGTGCTCTCACACCTCAACCTATAGGGAAAGATGCCCTAAGGTTTGGCCACTAAGTTACCTGCGTCCAGTAGGAATGAATGAATCTCTGCTTCTGGTTGTCAGTGTTGGACCCATAACCCTTACCATGCGTGAGGAGAAAACATGAAGATCTATGATAATCCACCACCTAGGCCTTACCCCCTTCATGAGTTTCTCTCCATGTATTAGATTTGTCACTCGATGATGCAGGATTTTAAGCTCCCTAAAAAGCAATGTTTTATGTTTCGATATGAAAAGCAACGATGACGACTTATGTGTTTCCTATCGCCATGGTCCTAACCTAAACAATAAATTATATTGTGGCCCATGTTGGGAATTCAGTGTGTTTAGGTTAAGTTATTTTTAGAAATATTTTGCTTCACTTAGGGTGTGCAACAAAATATAAGCTCAAATAAATTAGGTACAAAGATTATTGACAAAGGATGCCCTTTATACAAAGTTTAAGTGAGCTCAGTGTGTGGGGTGAATGTGTGTGCAAGTAAAATTGTAAGCTTACAAAGTGTGAACTAATGTGGATATGTGGTGATCCTTTACAATTCCCTTAATTAAACTATGTGATGTTTGTTCTTTGCAAGAAAATAAATGATGTGTGGATGATGGGCCACTTACACCTTTCCTAATTATACTATGTGAGCATATGTTTGTAGAAAATTTTTCGAAGTAAAACATAAGTATTTACTCTACCTGTAATGGTTAATAAACCAAATTGGTTAGTAGTGATGGTGTGTGCAAGGTGAATCTAGTGCACATACAAAGTGTTTGAATTGCAAGTATGTGAATATATGGTTCGTGATCCTTTAGTATGATTCCCCTAATTACACTATGTAATGTTTGTTCCTTACAAGAAAAGAAATGATGTGTGGTTGATGGACCACTCACTTATTTCCTAATTATACTATATGAGCATATGTTTGAGTGAAAAATTTCAAAGTAAAATATAAGCCTCGATTACACTACTTGTAATGGTTAGCATAACAAATTGGTTACTAGTGATGGTGTGTGCAAGGTGAATCTAGTGCACATAGAAAGTATTTGAATTGCAAGTGTGTGTGAAATATGTATTATATAGTTATAATGTGTGGTTAAATCTATTTCTATAAATGGTTAATAAAATATAATATTATTTTTTTTTTAGTAATTTGATAGATCATAAGAATTTTGTCTCCATTTACTAAGTGAAGCAACTGACCTTTTGTCAAAATTAGTTCTTCTTAGCAACATTTTTTTGTTTCTTCAAGAAACTGTGAATCCTAAACTAAAAGTGAGTTCTACAACAAAGTGAAGCATTTCAAGACCTTTTTCAAATTTACTTATTCTTAGCAACAATTTTTTATTTCTTCAAAAGACTATATAAATCCCAAACTAAAAGTGATCCCTACTGTAACAAGGAAAGTATATATTTTTGTTCGTATATATCATATACCAAACATTTCAGATATTTAAATTCAATGTCAATTATTTAAATCTACTCATTTGTATAGTAATTTGCAAGGTTGTTGTCAAACTAAAGACTAATAGAAATTAAGTTTAAATTCTTATATAGGAAACTTCTAAATGCATATTTCATAGGGAATTATTACTAAAAGAACTTAATGATGTGGTGAATATTTTAAATTTGAGAGAATGGGGGATTCTTGAAAAATCAAGCTAGTGATTACCAAATTGAAGGGCCAAATTTATTTCATGAGATAAAACAAAATCTATATCTATAAATTCATACAAATTTAATCAACTATAAGACAACTTATGATTAAAAAACCATACAATACATAAATACACACACGATACAATAAGGAACCTATTCAACTAATTTTTAAGTATGCTAATATTTGAAAGCCTACTATACAAAATCAAATTGGTTGGAAACAATTTTCTTCATTAGAAGCACCATATCATTTAACGTTTTAAAACGTGTAACTAAAATTACCATAAAACAATAGTAAGAAGAACTTTCTTAAAGGATGAACTTATCATAGCTATAGAGAATCTCACAATTCCAAATAAAAAGTGGAAGAAATGTGGGATGAGAAGGACAATGAAATTGTTGATAAGGAAACAAAAAGAAATCAAGAGATAGAGGTTTTAGTGGATTTAGAGAACAAAATGCTTCAATGTCTTATCAACAATGAATGTACAATTTGAGTGTTTTTTGGGGAGAATGTACATGGAAATTTTAGGACAACAATCAAGTAGGGCACAAGGAGGGATAAGAGGACTTTAAAAACTATATGTTTCTACAAGGAACCTTTTCTATGCATGTGAAAAGATGAATATCCAATGCCTTTTATGTTTTCAATTTTTTTCATCAAATCTTGACAAATTTTAAAATAAAGAACTCTTTTTTACTTTTGAACCATATTTTGCAATATATTTCATGATTAAATATGTTGAGAAACAACTAGATGAATTTAATTGACATTAAATTGCCACAACCTGAGAAGATTAATATTGTAAACATTTCTAGCATATGATCAATACATGCATGCTAATTTATTCTTTTTGCATTGATTATTTATGAGTTTAATATTGATTAATCACATGAGTCTTCCAAGGAGAATTATCGTTATATCCAATAATACACTCTTTTTTGTGCAAGCACAAATCTACACTACACTTTGTATGTCTTTAAAAAAAAATGTTCTTTTTAAAAAATTCTCAAAACCTTCATGTGAGAATTGAAAGAAGAAACTTGCATTAGAAAATTTTTGAGGTCTAAAATGGGCCTCCTAAGAAAAATGTACAACCAAAATAAAATTTATAAGAACCAATAGGATTCAAGATGATGATGTCAACCATGGAGAATGATTCACCATTTTTGTGGTAAAAAGGTAAAAAGATTAAAAAATAATAAAATAATAAAACTATTTTTTCAACTTATCTCCCTAAGGTTTTACTCAAATTTCGAGCAGGAGTACTCGTTGGATGCAAAATTAGATTCCTGATCCAATGAGTATGCCTATTGCATACTTTTGATAGACCTTGCTACACGAAAAATGAGAAATAAAGGAAAAAAAAAATGTGATTGCAAACACATTTTTTTTAATGTATTTCTCATTTTTCATGTAGCAGTGTCCATCAAAAGTATGCAACATGGGTACTCTTTGGATGAAGAATCAAATTATGCATCCACCAAGTGTTCGTACCCAAAATTTTAGTAAACCCATAGGGAGATAAGTTGAAAATACGGCTTGCATTTTTTTCTTTTTTCCCTCTAAAATTTGATGATGTAAACTAATCTTATTTTATTATTTCCACTATTATTTTATAATTTCCTTACGAGGCCCATTATAGACCTCAAAATTCCCCTAATGTGGGGTTTTCAAACACAGGGATCATCATTTAGGATTCAAAGAACTATTAAATGCTATATATGATGATGAATGTTACGAAAGTGTAATGTTGTTAAATATATGTTTAATAAATAATGTCTTCGCAGTTCATGCACATTGGAAGTAGGAATATTCTTGCTCATTCTAGATCTTAACACATTTTCTCTCTTTTAAATCCTACTTAGGATATCAAACATTAATCAAACTAATGTTTAGAGGTTTTGGAGCACCTATGTGACAACCTTTTTTGCTAATCCCTCTTGTAAATAAATTGCCATGAATTGTGATTCATGTAAATAATATATGAATATTATGTTCCGATGGTTTCTTTGGTTAAAACACATCCTTGATTTTTGTGGGTTATCTTCAACCATTACAATTCAAAGGTGGTTCATAATTTTCATGAATTCAAGTGGTTTCAAAAATTCCAATAAACAATGGTTTCAAGTAGTTTTCAATCATTTACATGCTTTCAAGTGGTTTTTAATAATTTGTATGGTTTCAAGTGGTTTTTAATAATTTGTATGGTTTCAAGTGGTTTTCTTTTGTTGTGTTACATCTCATTTTTTAATTACATCGTATCACTTTCAATGTTTATTTTATCTTAGTTTTATTGTTTCATTCTCCATTTTTTTATGGTTTTCAATCATATTTCTTAATGCCTACAATATGGAGCAAGTAATATGAGAAGTGAGACAATCTGAATTACCTATATTTGCATGAACTTCTAGTTCTCTCAATATCTGACATTTTTTTCTCATCCTTTCTCTAGCTTTCTCTCATATTTCCTTTGTGGATGGCAATTTATTTCCTTTTCTAGATCCAAATCTCTGATTTCTCATGTTTGTTGTGAATCATTGTGTAATTTCCACACTCTGATATTTATCTATGAAAGAATGTTTGTTTGTTATTTTCTATAATCGAATTTAGACACTAATATATTTTTTGACAGAGAGGCTTGATCAAGCACGTGAGTTGTATCATTTACCATTAATACCATTAATAAAAGTTGGTAAGGGCATTGGTGGGTTAGACCTTTTAATGGCTCGATCGAGCCACTAGTTAATCACGTATACCACTCGATTGAGGGTTACTTTAATACTTGATCGAACAATTTGAATTTTTCATTTGAGCACTCAATCAAAAATTTAAAGAGCTCAATCAATCTCTTGAAATCCTAAAATTTATAATTTTAGCACCTCTTCTACAGATTTCTCTACAACCCCATTTTGTACCCTATCGGATTTACGGCTGAATTTTTCCTTAAGTGGTGGAGTTTATCATGCTGGATTCATGAAAGAATCCTCTACCTAATGGAATATGAATTTGACACTTACAAATTCATGTGATATTTTTCATCTAATTTCTTTTAAATATAATGCTTGAATTTTTTTTGGACAGTTTCAAAGGGGTTGAATAACAAAACGATGACATAAAATATGCATAACGAAAAAAAATTCAAAAAATACCATTATCTTCATTTACGAGTCCTCTTCAAAAGGGTAGAATTGGTTTTTCGATTTATTTAAGAGTTGAAAAAAATATTACGTGAACACGTGTGTCTCCAAAATGCAAATTGAAATATTACTTTGCGAACTTCAAAAAATAATAAAAAAATATAATTTTGCATGAAAAAATAAAGTTGTAATATGAAAAACTTAGTTATTTCCATGTAGATCATGCTCATATATATATTTTTTAAATTGCACATTTTAGATTAAGGTATGCTATGTGAACACACACATACCTCTTAGGTTTTGCGAATATTTGCAAGTACATATATTGCATTTAATGGAAAATTGAGGGATTATACAACACTAAATGTTTTTGCAAAAAATACCATTAGGACAAAAAAATAATTCTCCATAAATTCTCTTTTTACTTTGAATCAAAATTCACAATGCTTATTTGAATTTTGAGGGCTACAATTTGATAAAAGAGGAAAATCTTGAAATTTCATCGCCACATTTAGCCCAAAAGTATAACCTATCTTCATGCTTTCACCCCCTTCTAGTAATATAAGATTAGCTTTAAGGATTTTGTATGTCTCGACCCCTAATTAATGTTATGACTCTAGAGGCAAGTTTAGAATCTTATGTATCCAAATAAATGACAAATTATGTAATAATCCACTTCAAATCATTGTGCTTGTGGGTATCCTTAATACCCTAATATTAAAATTAGTGAAAGAATTTCACACCATCAAAAATCATGATGTTCAATCTAAATATGCAATAGTAATTTCATACAATTGACTTCAAAATAAGGCTAAATAAGGTTAAATCCTAATATGCAATAGTGATTTCATACAATTGACTTCAAAATAAGGCCAAATCCTCTCATAGGTAAATGCGTTTGTTTTCACCTAAAACATAAAGCATGATCCGAGAAGCCACGAATGTCCACAAGTCTTGGTTAATACACTTGCATAGATGAAGTTATGTATGCCCAAAATGTGGACCCAATCAACTCTGTGCATTCTAGCTGATTGATCATCAACCATTACATTCGATGAGCTCACTTAAGCAATATTTATGTCAACTTCACCGTGTAAGGTTTATTAACATCAAAGATTGTTTTTCTTTAACAAAAATCAAAGAAGGTTATGCTAAAAGAGTTGTAGTGGTAGCTAAATAAAAAGGATTCCATAACTTACTAGCTTGAAAATTTAAACGAAATGGAGTGAAATAAAACACTAAAAATGTATAAAATCCCAAGAGATGAGAAGGAAAAAAGGAAAACAGATGATCTAGAAGACGAGGGTGGAAAACAAAGAAGACCTCATAGAAAAGATCAACACAAGGGGTGGGGACAGAAGGGGGAAAGGGGCAGCTAGGAAGAAAGAGCAGTGATCCAACAACTGCTAATTTTCTAGCCATCATCCCTATTGAGATTCCTTGGCCTTTTTTCAATTTCAATGGCCTCCCTAAATTTCCGGTGATGAAAAGGAGCAACCTTGGCAATGACCTGGGCCTCCTCAATGCATATGTGATGCTTGGTCTTTTATGCGTGCTCTACCAAGGCCGAAGACCGGGTCCTCCCATGTTTAATGTCAACTGAGTGTTCATGAATCATTTGATTAATAGAACGTCTCATCTCACCAACATAGGGGGTCCCATAGGAGCAAGGAATAACATAGACAACTTTCATGTCCTTGGGGTCAATGGGGTCTTTTTACAAATCTAAGGGACCTATTGATGGCACTAAGGGGTCTAAAGGTAAAGGGAATATTAAGCTTTTTGAGGATCCTCGCAATCTTATTTATGGTCCCCTGGATGAAAGGGGGATGAACCCCTAAGATTTGATCCTTAGGGTCTCCCTTAACCTTGGGACCTTTGTTGGCTTTAAGGAAAGCTTTTAGACCCTGGTGCCTATTATAACCATTATTAACAAAAATGTTAAGGAGATGGGCTTTCTCTCTATCGAGGTTCTTTTCATCGATATTCTCAGTGCACGAGTCGCAAGTGTGTTGAGGACATCCAAATTCTAAGCAAGGAAAAGATGGGAGCTGGCATGAAGATACTACTCAGTATGAGTTTTCTTCATAAACACCTTGTGGGAGAAAGAACCATCATCATTCTTAGAAATGAGAGCATCAAGGAAAGGTAAAAACCCATCAACTTCTTGCTCCATAGTGAACTTTATGGATGGGGATTGATTGTTGAGATGCTAGAAAAAGAGTTCCAATTCTTCTTGGCCATAAGACGAGATGACACCAGTGTCATCAACAAATCTCTTCCAGAGCTTGGGCAAGAGATGAGTTGAGGCAAAAGATTTGGATTCAAAGTCTTCCATAAAGATATTAGCAACAATTGGGAACATGGGGGAGCCCATGGCAACCCCACAGATATGTTCATAGAATTCCCCTTCAAAGCTAAAAAAAGTGGATGTGAGATAAATTTCAACTAAATGAGTGGTATCAGGATCGGTAAGGCAGTTGATGACCTCAATGGCCTCCCTTATAGAAATGCGAGTATAAAGGGAAACCATATCAAAACTCACACGAATGTCCTCAGGGCTGAATTTTATGTCTTTAAGCTCATTGACAAAGGATGAAGAGTATTTGACGAACGACTCTGTGAGGCTAACAAGGGGTCTAAGCTTCAAGGCGAGGTTTTTAGAAAGGAGGTAGGTTGGACCACCTATGGTATTGAAAATCGGCCTTAGGGGAGCCACATCTTTATGAATCTTTGGAAGACCATAGATCCAAGGAGTGATAGGGCTACTCTCATTAAGCTTGTGGTAAAAGGAACCCATGGTGTTGCTAGATTTAATAGCTAGAGCAACAGTTCTGGAGACCTTCTTCAGGGGATTTTTGCTAAGATTTTTATAGATGCCACTGTTACAAAGATGGTCCAACATCTTCTGATGATAATCCTCCTTATTAAGGATGACGGTATCCCCTCCTTTATCGGCTTTGAGAACCACAATTTCCTTATTTTGGTTCAAGGAATTGAGGGCCTCAAACTCAACCTTGCTAATATTGCTCCTAGGGGGCTTTGCCTTCCTAAAGACAACAACGCAGTCTTGCCTAATCGTGTCCTTAATATTATCGGGCAAGCTCCTAATCCCAAACTCTACATCACACATAATGTCTTCTACTGGGTTCTTATTCGGGGCGAGGGAAAAATTTAGACAGAAGGGGAAAGGAAAATTTAGAAAGATTAACAACCCTCTTATTACGAGAAAGCTGAGGAAGCTTATTATCATTATTATTATAATCATCTTTAGAATTTTTATCAATGTAATATTTCCCACAGCTAATAATACTATTATTATAAGTTTACTCCTTATTATTATTCATATTAGTTAACTTATTACTATTACTAATAATTTCAACCAAATTATTATTATTATTATTAGAATTATTTAAATTATAATGATCTAACCTTCTACCAATTGACTTATTCAAATGTAATTTATAATTATTAACAATATCCAAATTAAAATCAAAGGAACGTAGAAAAGAATGAGGGAGCGAATGCAGGCCTGGAGATCTGAAAGCGGATCCGTTGTTGACTGCACCAACCTGCATGCACAAACCTGCAATGAATGGGCCATGGTGGGAGTGTTATGAAACCAACTCACAAAAAGATAGAAAAGATAGATCAAAGCCTTAGAAATAAGCCTCTTCGAGGGGGCAACCTCCTTTACATTACACAAATGAACAATTCTTGGATGATACAA
>APFE030921271.1:0-11321 GCA_000404065.3 Pinus taeda
CAGGTTGAGGATAAGATTGATAGTAGGGTTGACCTAAAGGCGGTCGATACTAGCCTTGAGGCACATATTGGCCTTGAGGCATATACTGATACTGGGGTTTCTGCCCTTGAGGTACATATGAATATTGTCCTTGGGGTTGATATTGATAAGAAGGTTGACCTTGGGGTACATAGGAATACTGGGGTTGACCCTGGGGCACATATTGGGCCTGGGGTTGACCTTGAGGAAGGTATTGTTCCGTAGGGACATACTGTCCTTGAGGTTGCCCCCCAGACACAAATTGAGCACCCTGGGGTTGCCCCCCAGGCAAATATGAAGTACCCTGAGGTTGCCCCCCAGGCGGATAAGAAGTACCTTGAGGCTGCCCCCCAGGCTGTAACTGACTGCCTTGAGGTTGACCCGACATCATAAGAATTTCTTCAGCACTCAACTGACTACTGCCACTACTTCCAGCTAATAATTTCTGTTCGTAGGGACGAGGAGATGCTCCTGAAAAAAGTACCAGAAATAGACTGATACCCAACGGGAACAGACGGACCGCCGTATAAATAGGCGTCTGGAGATGACGGACTCGACATATATGCAGGAGGAGTAAAAACTCTAGGTGAAAAAGGAAAACGAGGTGGAGAAAAACCGACTGAGTTGTCCAAAAAGTTGGTCAACGAAAGATACCAAGTGGACTTCGAGGAGGACTGTAAAATATAGACTCACGCTCTCTTAGATCGAGAGAAGGTAGATCTTCTTCAGAATAAGAAGCGCCTAGATCTTCTTCTGGAGCAAGCTCTTCAATAGTGATCAATCCAGAAGGACAATTTTCGGTGATGACTCTTTCTACCCTAGGTGAACCAGGAACACTAGAAGATGGAGTAACAGGTTCAGATATTTGAGGTTCTTCACCTATATCACCGGCAGATGCAACACTACCAGTAAGCTCGTAAACCCCAACAGCTTCAGGATCGTAGCCTGTTTCTAGACTTTGGTAATCTGGGTGGACTACCAATGAAGACTCTCCTTCTTCAGGTGGACTTACTCTACTGCTGCCAGGAGTAGTTACAAGTATTTTCAATCCTTCGTAATGAGACGGAAACTCTTCGGGAGGATCACCCTGCAATCTACGGGATCGCCTCAACAAATCGGCCACGGTAAAAACTTCAGGAGACTCGCCCCGAAGTCTATGGGAGCGTCTCGGTGATTCAGCCATAGCTAAAAACTTTTAACTACTACACACGAAATCAAAGTAAAATCTCAAGAAAAACACCTAAGGTCACTAAAGAACCAAACAATTTTGAAACAAACACTTAAAGAATCTAGGGCGTCAACCAAACACAAACAGTAGCTTCCGGACCAAAAACACTAGTTGGTGATGAAATCCAACCTCGTAGGATTCAGTACAGAAAGAGCGGGTGGAACAGTTACCCCGGCAACCTGCTTAATGAATAGACTGGGCCAAGTTCCTCCACTTTAACCGTCTCGAGTGAAGTGAACCCCCCAGAAAATCCAAGTGAGTCTAGCCGACGTCTGCTCCAGGTACAGTGGGATCTTCCCTCCACCGTCACCTTGGGTAGAATCCTAATATAATGGTCACTAAGGTCACCAACAGCAACAAATACACCTGGGGGAACAGTCTACACTCTGACAGCACGCAAGGGCAGAGTATCAAGCTCAATCCCCTTACCGACTCCTTGACAACAATCCAAGGTTTACTGATAAGTGACCCCTGGCTCCTCAACAATAATCTGAGATTTACTGTTTGTAATACGTGCGTGCCTGGCGTCGTTCCCACCGAGGGAGAATTGATCCCCTCACTGGTTCGGACACGAGCTCGTGCTTCTCCTTTAAGAGGAGCTTTCCCAGAGTATAAATGCAACAGCTGGATTTATCCTATCACAAGATAGGCTACTTGTTTGGTTTTGTAGTCTTGGAGAGTTAATTACTCACCTACTCCAAGATACTAGCCTGATCTATATTGGTTCTTCAGAGCCCTAGTAAAAGAAAAATTTCTAAGTTGATTTTACTTTAAGTGTTGATTTTAATGGCTGTTCTTTAAGACAAAAGGTAGTGGAGATGAAACTGATGGTGTATAGATTTGACTCCAATTCACTAAAAAGATGCACCTAGGATGATTTACACTACTTTTCTTTTTCAATGAATTCCCTAATTAAGAGAGTTGGAGAATGCAAACTTTTGATAAAAACAACTTTCTTAATAGACAATCCAAGAAACAATCTCTTTATCTTTTCCAAGCACACAAAAAAACATGACCACTCTTTACTTCACGAAAAAATTCCTTTCTCTTTCAAAGACGTCAAATGTTACTCTAAAGCAAACTTTGCAAAGGAGATCTTTGATATTTTCCTATTTAATAAAAGCATGTAAAACTAATCTAATCAAAGCAATTTCAAGGATCTATGAAAATCTATGAAAAATCACTCAAAAGCAAATCAAAGGAAATTTACCTAATCTTTCACTAACAAGTAAATCTAAGAAGCAAAAGTCTACTAAGATGATTCCGGGGTGTTTTACTTAGCAACAATCAATCCAAGGACTAGTTTATGCAGAATCACAAACTAATCAAAACAAAAAATCAAACTCTTTTTGTTCTTTTTGAAAATGAAATTCACAACTTTTAAATGAACAAGCTATATCGAAATTTTGCAAAGAGGCAACACAAAGGTAGGTCGCTCACGAGGGTAGACTTTACGACTGGTCCGACTCCTAAGAAGACTGACAAAACCAGAGATATCTAAGGCTTTTCAACTTCTAAACCCAAAGTCACTACAGGACCAATAAAAATCGAAACCCTAAGGCTAAAATCTCAATGAATTTCACTAAAACTTTCGACACTAATGGAACAAGTGCAGGTGAAGATTTTTGACAGTCAACCAGTGGATCTAGGCAGTAAAGACTAAGAAAAACAAAATCTAAAGGGAAAAAGTGATAAAAAAGGGAATTTTCTCAATTTTAACAGGGTACGCAGGCAGCCTGTTTAACCAGGTGCGTGCACGCTCTGTGTACACAGATACAGTGCGTACAAGTACGCACTGTGTCTAATGCAGAGGGTGCGTACTACTGTAAAATAAAGAAAACCTAAGTTCTAACTCGACCCTAAGCTAAGCCACCCAAAAACACAGTCAAGCAACCGAAAAACAAAAGAAACAAGACTATTTTCAGATCAAAGTAATGCTGAAAGGAAAAATCAATCACATCAATGGATTCGCCAGTGGAGTCGCCAATTTGTCATGCGGAAAGAGTTATTTTTGCGGACAAACCTAACCTCCCTAGGAGTCTAAGACTCTCTAGTGACAAACAAAACAAGTAAGAGCAATCCTTCTCTAAATATACATTATCCTATGAGAAACCAAGTGTTTTTCGATCTTACCTTAGGTCCAACGCTTGTTGTAGCATCCTAGCTTCGTTGATCCAGATGAGCTCCTCCTTCACTTTGAAACCTGCATACACTAACAATCAAACGATTACATAACACTTGAATATTACATAAAACAAAGCATATTCAACATATAGACCAAGGAGTATATGAAACAATTCATTAACAACAAATCATTGAGAAGAATGGACTTCTTTGTATTAAGGAAACAAAAAAGAAACCATTACAACCTGAGCCTTGGTGTTGTGCAAGTTCCTCCCAGGGTCCAGCAAGAGTTTTCCTCTACTTTGACAAGCTCACCCACTTCCAATATGGCAACAAGAAAGGATGGTAATCTCTCCTCACAAGTTTACAATGGAGTCCTAATTCCAGCAGCATCTACCCTTTGGAATGTTCAGCTTTCAACCTCCCCTCCTCTGGCCCAAGGCCTGTATTTATAGTGTTCTAGAGGAAGTTATTCAGTTCCAACATCAATGGGATACTCCCTCTTTTGGATGGGGTAGCTCCTCTCTTGATGGGATAAGTTCCTCTATCATAGGGATGCATGAACCATCTGGAGGCGCTCAATACACGTCAAACACTCTTCTAGAAGGCTCTAGAAGTGACCACAAGTAACTTTTTAAAGATGAAACTCGCGCCTTTTGACCTTTACAGGGGTACGCACCCATCCTTTGGCTTACAGAGCGTACAAGTACGCAGGTATAATGAGTTTGGGATGCGTACACGCAGGCAAGGTAGAGAGAACCTGTGTACCCAGAGATAAGCATGTTTTTAGTGACTTTCTCTCTTTTTTGAAGCTTGACATGAAGAGCAGAGGTATTAGGCTTCACAAGGAGGATAATATGACTATTGATGGAGCCATATTAACTGCAGATAGTCATGGTGACAAATTTCAGTGTAACACCAAGAACTATTAGTGAAATGACACTAATCAAAATCCCAGAAGCTGATTCACTCCCCTGCAAATATCTATATATGGATCCCTCATCCTAGAGATCTAGAGGCTGGAATTTTGTAATTTGTAAGGAAGTGTTGTTGGTTTCTCTTTGAGACATTGTATCGTTGGGTGATCTAACTTTTCATGAGGTGAAGAGGGCTTTCATGCTGGGAGGATGGCGCTGGATCAGGAAGCTAGGTTGTAATCCTCCCTTCTACTACTTCTATCAATAAAGCTATTTGAGTTTTCCTCCATATACTTGTATATTTCTGAATCTTGTATTTGTGTATGCATTTATATGGTTAATGTACATCTGATTCTACATTGTTTGTTATAGATCTCTATGCTTTGATGGTATTTTGCTTCTTTGACCCTACAGGTGTTCTTTGAAGCGGGAGCCAAGCGAAAGACTGAGGTTTGTAGTCTCTGCTTCTCTCTCATCTATCTCTCATAAAGGAAAACACAAGTTACTTTGAATTGTTTGTTTCTAAGATAGCTATTGTCTTAGTGGGACTAGCAGCTTTGAATGGACACTAGTTTTCCTGGAAACAAAATGGCGACTCTGATGGGGAGTGAATAGTTTGTTTGTTTGTTACTGTTATTTTCTTTATAAACTACAGATGGAGCCTGAAGTTAAGCCAGCTAGCCTTTGAACTGCTTTTGCTATGCAACTGCAAAGTATATCAACGCTACTTCAATCAATATCCAAGTTGGTTTATGAACTGAACATCTGACATGCAAACATCCTAAGTGCCCTGGTGGTAACTCAATAACCTCATTAGATCAGCCCCTATACTTTGTGTTTACTGTCTATCATAAGCTCGGCCTAAATCCCTGAACTTAGCTGCAAATTGTGGGTGAAAACCAAGCTCAGTCTCATCCCTGAGCCATCACACTATCTCTCATTGGTAGTCTAGATGCATCGCACCTCCAATTTGCTACAAGTGAGATGCATCCCTGTTTCCCTTAAGGATAGGTGCAATGATTGAATGAGACTGTTTCTCCCTCAAGATTTTGGTTTTTCTTCATTGTTTTGAGCTCTATTCAGTAGTTTTGTTGTCTATGATCAATATATCACTGTTGAAACCTTCTTCCTTCACATTATTCAGCCTGCATTGATAAGGAATTGTGAATATTTTTTATGGATTTTTCATCATTTACAGTCCTCCTTTACAAACAATGGCTTAATCGAGTTGTCGTCTTTTGATTCGAAAGTGTCGCAACTATCGTTTTTAGTCAAGAAAAAGAGTGTCATAAAGTCTTCCTCTTTTGGATAGTCGATTACACTTTTTCCATAGTATTTGATTTGAATTATCAATTCTTTGAAGTTTCAAAAATAGTTTTCCATTCAAAAGAGAAAGTGTCGTCTTAGTCTTCCTTTCGTTTTATGAAAAGAAATTGTTAAAGTGTCGCTTCGAGGAAAAGTAGTTCAGATTTGTACTTAGTTTTCTTTTTGTCATTCTCACATTAAGGGAACTAAAAAAAAAATACATGCATGTTCATTTGCATTTAGACTACATGCAGAAATTGATTTAGGAAAAGTGCATTTAGTGTGTGCTCTCTGCTCTATGTTGAAAGAACCATATTTTTCTTTCCTTAGTAGCTAGGATTTTCATTGCTCAAAGAAAACAAATGATTGTTTATCATTTTAGATTGTATATTTGGGAGTTGTACATCTACATCACACGGTGAACCTTGAAAGGTAAACTTCTTAAGAAATATCAACTATAAAATAAACCTCAATGAACATAAAAACACTTTGGAAGCTAACACACAATATCTAGAAGTCTAGGCTAGAGACGTATTCCAGCGTCGTAAAGCCTGGTAACTATCATTTTCATCGTAGGTTGGGTGATTCCTCCTCTTTGATACAACAAGTGCCAATATGGACTTGTGCTCCCATGTATCGTCGAGTATATATTGGGAGACCACAATAGGCTGATACCCTTTATCCTTAGGAAGCCGTGTCTGTCGCCCTATCGATCACAATGCACTGAACACAGCATTTGGGAAGATTGACTGTCGTACGTAAAGTCCTCGGTAATTTCTCTATAATTTACCACCGAGGTGTATATTGTAGTTTTATGATTGGTTTGGTAATCCCTCTAACTAGATTTCTAGAGCAGTCACTTTCATTCCTTTGCAGACTCCTTAAAAGAAAATGTCCATCTGAGAACTTGTCACTTCAGGCTCATTAAAAATCAAAGGTGACTAGAAACATCTTTAGCTTTTTCTCAACTCTTAAAAATTGAAAAAGCAAGTTGTTTCAAAGCGTCATAAAATTATTTTATTTGGAATAACATCATTGTTCCCTCGTTGGTCTTAGGTTGAGAAAATGGAGTCCACCAATCAAGGAATCCTAGTCCTTTCTCCTCTTGGGGAGATATTGGTGCTCCACACATGGCTACATTGTCCCTTCTAGGACTCACAATTGGCCTGCCAGTATGGCTATTCTCAACCTCTGTCATTCAAAACACTATAATTCCTCAGCAATCAAATTAGCAACCAGATGATACTGAAGTTTCTCCCCCACCTTCCACTTCGTTTGTTTCTCCCTCTCCTTCTTCTTCTTTTCTTGGTGAAACTAGTAACAATAAAAACCAAGTAATTGAGAAGAAGAAGAAAGGGAAGGAGAAAAAGAAGAAGAAGTCGACAGTGAAAGGGGGTAGCAATGCATCGTCTGGTGAAAATCCACACACTGCACCATCCAAACCCAAATCTTCATGTGTCATTTGAAAAGGAGACAACTATCATCAAGATTGTCCCTACATCCCACGGATCTTGAGAGACTGGTCTCCCCGCTTGCAAAATCCGATGTCTTCAACCTCTGTCGATCATGTTGAGAGTACACCGTCAACTAGTGAAAATGAAGTCAATGGGAAAAAATGAAGATCTAAGTTTCCTTGTAGGTTGTGTGAAGGCGATCATGCCCTCCACCGTTGCCCTTTCCTGGATGAAGCTAAAAGATTATTGGATAACCGTCCTGCTTCACTGTAGCGACTTCCTCCTGGATACAAGAAACTCTTGCCAAGTCCATCACTAGTTGAAAATCTGACTGACACACCTCTGTTGTCGGTCGAATTTCCTATCATTGAAGATAAACCCTCTGAGTCTACACCAAACCAAAGTCAATAGGTCGAGAGAGCAGTCGACCCAGTTTTGTCTTCAGAGGGTGCGCCTTCAGATGATACAGTCTCCAAAGAGAATGAGAACGACACTGTTCAAATTCTTTTTGTTAACACAGAATCCGATGAACGTGGAGGAAATATACTCATTCCTCTACCACAGGAGGGAAGTTTCTCAGTTCAATAGATTCATCCGGCCATTTATTCGGTCCCTCCTCCAAGCAATCTAGTCATTTCCTTTGATTGGAATCTACTAGTGAGACCCCGCCTACCATCTAATGTACCATTCTAAATCATAGTACAAGCTTATAGAATGATCATGGCTGGTACTATCATAGATGAAGGGGCTTCCATGAGTATCCTTTCCTCAAATACTTGGAAAGTGCTTGGTTCGCCATTGCTTCTGCCTGAGAGTCAAAATATGTCAGGCTTCAATAAAGGAACTAGTCGATTGTTAGGGATCCTTCCAAATTTTCCTATAGCTTTGAGAAGGAAAACCTTTCATCTAAACGTGATGGTAGTCCAAGGGCCTCTAGATTACAATCTACTCCTTGGGTGTGACTACATTTACAACATGGGAGTTATTGTTTCCTCACTCTTTCGGGTGATGTGTTTCCCGTATGAAGGCAAATAGTCTAGCTTGTTGACCAGCTTTCATACCCCAGTTCAAACACGGCTAGTAGTCAAATTCCATCCCTAAATGGTCTTTTTATGTCTCATCAACCTCCATTCCATCCACCTGATGATCGTGAGTGATTCGTTGAATGTGACGAACCCAAGGGGCATGCACCCTGGTCTACCTTGGCAGGAAAACCCCAAATATAAGGTAGGTTTCCTCGTAGGATATATGACTAGTCTAACACACCCCTCTGTTTAAGATATGGGATCAGTCTGGAATAGGACTTCCTCATCGAAGGTTATGTGATTGGTAGTGGATCCACACCTTTCACCTTTGTCTATTTCGATGGACAGAGCCAAAGAAGTGTTTTGTCTGCAATGTGGACAAAACAACCTTGCTTTAATGCAAAAACTTCCATATGGTAACCTGGAAACTTTTCTTTTTTTTTATACCTTGGGGCATGAAAACCTTTTGTATGCAAGTGAAAAGAAACCAGCGTAACTCTAACCCCGTAATTTTTATTAAATTCAACTGCTTAAGTTAGGTGATTGGTCTGATCCACCATTCATCTTTGCCGGGATCGGCGGCGATAGCAAAGAAAAGGAAGAGTTTTGTATGAAACTATCCTACCTAATCTCGGTAGTTCATTAACCCTTAGGATAGTAGTTAGTTGTTCCTAGCCTGCATACAAAAGGCTCTTGAGAAAATTTTTGCATGGGGCAAGATCCCTAAAAAATGGACCTACTGATGAGAGACATCCTTAATAGACGACTGGTACGACCAATGTTTCCGCAAAGTTCAAGCTCGTTAAAAAATAAACCCAGCAATGAGCATATGTTCCCCCAGAGTTCAAGCTCATTAAAAAATGAACCCACCTTCGGTAAATAACCCTTTTGATCGCATTGCTATCAGCTTTTGAGCCTTGGTCGTGTTCTTACCATCAACTCCACCTTTTTAGCCAATCATACACTTCCACTTGATTTTTTACCCTTTTGAGGAATAGCTGCAACGAGTGATTCTATTAGCCACCTTCTTTACACTGCTATGACTGAAAAGTTCCAAACTTACCTGGAACCAGTTGCTCTCCGAAAACATCACTCGTTCCTAGAAATGAATCTCCTTTAAGCTCTTTTTAGACTCGTAAAATATGAAAATATTACCAAGCAATTGGCCTCTCTAGCTCGTTAAAGTGATTGGAAGTGCCATCCCTCCTCTTTATTTTAATATTTTTGGAATTGAGGGATCATTACACAAAAAGATAAAGCACTTGTCTTGTTCGGCTCGCTAAAACTATCGAAAAGTCATCCCTTTCATATTATTTTATACTTTTTCAGACTTAAGGGATTATACTATGAAAAAGGACTACTAGAGTTTCATTTCCGTCTCTTTTCAGACCCTCTAAAATTGAAAAGGACCGAATTATCTTTTTCATTAAACTCATTAAAGCAATAGCGACAAACTTGTCCATACGGACAAGAGCGAGTTTCATTGTCGCTAGGCTCGCTAAAACATAGCGACAGGTTTGCCCGAAGGGAAAATTATAGAACAAGCATATGTTATCCTCCTCAAGCTTAACAAAAATAAAGAGGTACTAGTTAGTAATGACTGGGTAAAAAGGGAAGAAAACTTGAAGAACTTCATTGGTAGCAAGTCGCTTTTGAACATGACACTTTCACTACATCACCATGATTGAGTTGGGTTGGGTTATTTCGTTCACCGGTAATATCACTATTGGTCCTCCATAACATCCATTTTTGGGGTTAACGCTACCAATCCATTCCAGTGTCACCAATATTTTCAAGAGAAGTCGCTCAGAGAATTCACCAACCCAGCTAACACCTCATCCACTGCAATACCTTCACGCTCCATTTCTCATGACCGCCACCCTGGACCTTGTATCATCAGATCGTTTTCACCTCCAAAAAATCATTTGCTCTATTCCATGTCGTAGATGTGGGATTCATTAAGGCCCTCTATGGTTCACTTCTTCTCGACATCAGCTCATTATCCAAGAAGTCAACTTAGGAACAACCCTTTCAGTACTTTGAAGCTTGCATGCCTCAATGGCAAGTTTCTCACTTTCGGCGACAAGTTTACATCAATGGCCTTCGACCGAAAGATTTTACATGGTGTTCGACATCGACTCATGTATTCACACCACGTGAATTCTACTACAGTACCTTGAGGGTCATTATCATTATCGGTAATTCCTCTCATGCCTGTTAACAGCTTACATCATTGGCTGGTAATCAGGGGATGTCTTTCCATGTTCAACACCAGAACATCTTTTCACATGGATCGACTTGTACATCGGAAAAAGATTGAACGAGATTGAAGACCCCAAATCTAGTTTCATCCATCCGGGCTGCGATATATTGAGGAAAATAAAAACTTCAAATGTACTCCATATTTGCACAGATAATCATCCAAGAAAAGGGATGATGGCTCTACCAGAATCATCAGTCTGCCACACAGACGGTTGTCTGTCCTATGTACATGAAAATAAATTTATAAAGCTGAGTAGGGGAATACCTGCCTCAGCTAGATCATGAAAATATTATGAAGATAATATATTGTATTGTATCTTATTACAGGTCACCTTCCAGTTCGAAAAAACCTCGGATCCTCATGATAAAGAATTTCACCTGACATCAGAAGATTTATGACCTCATGCTTTAGGGGGCAACTGTTATAGACATATTTGGGCACTACAACCCCAGTCACATATGTTGATAAACCAAGGGTTCTAAAACCCCTAAAATTGTTGTTTCATACCCTAAAGGATCAAGGTCAACTGATTACATCATTTCCCAAAAGTTCTCCCTGAAAAACTCCTCAGAACTAGTCAAAACTGGACCATACAGACTACTCCATGTTGAGGGTGCGATGCATCTCACCTGCTACACACAAAGGGTGCGATGCATACTGAAAATCCCTTCTATAGGGTGCGATGAGCGAGAGCAGACAAATGGTAGAGGCAGTTTGCTAGGTGGAGATTCAGAGAATCTTCTAGAAAGTGCTCATATGACACTTGCCTCTCTGAATTTGCCCAGGGATGAGTAAGAGATCATGAAATATCCAAGTGGAACCAAGAACTATCAATGAAATGACACTAATCAAAATCCCAAAAGTTGACTAACTTCCCTGCAAATATCTATATATGGATCCCTCATCCTAGAGATCCAGAGGCTAGAATTTTGTAATTTGTAAGGAAGTGTTGTTGGTTTCTCTTTGAGACATTGTATTGTTGGGTGA